>DWNJ01001038.1:0-12961 GCA_018250275.1 Udranomia eurus
CGGTAGAATTTCGTGGTTCGACTCTGGGCTGTAAGCCACCACCACCCCACCAATTTGTTTTCTTACTGCCTTTTCTGGTTTGAAGGGAGGCATACATAACCGAGGCGTTCCAACTTAGTCTTCAGGTGTAGCAACGCGTTTGTAGTCAACCTAGGAAAAGTGATCCTATCCTAAGTAGATAGTCCATAGGCGACACAACCACTTACCATCAGACCCATCGGTACCATCGATGCACGCTCATATACTACCTCAAGGTTATAAAAAGAGCATTTACAATACTAGCAGCGATATTCCAATGAACGCGTCTGGAAACAAAGGATCCGCTTAAATTGGTGGTGAGTACATACTGTCGCCCGTTTCTTTTTCCATGCGTATGCCCTTCGCTCCACTGTCCTTGAGTGTCTGGTCGTTCGTGTTATTAATAGGCTTGCCCCGCGATGGTATAACGTGTGTGCGCTATTATTGTACTGCACCAGGCGACTGTATTGTATCTGAACTGCCAGAACGACGAACAGATTCAGCCGACGCTCCATGTCAAATTAGATTCGGGGTTCGTTCGTCACCGACTTTGACGAGTTTTTGTTGTAATTGCGTTGGGTAGGAGTACAATAACTATTAATTTTGATGTGTAAATGTTGTACAATCTTTAAGGAATGTTTAAAAATAATCCGAGTCGATCTCAAATGCGTTACTACCCCAGATTACTAAGTTAGAACGCCTCGGTTAAGAATGTTTCCCTGACCACACCGTTCAAACCAGAACACAGTAGCAAGAACACTGCTGTTAACTGCTGTTTAAGACTGAAAAAAAGAGATATGTGTGACGGTGGTGCCTCCGGAATCGAACCGTAAAAGCGTCTACCACCTTCAAAACTGCCTTACTAAGTCGCTAGTCCTCAATAATCGCAAAGCGAGTTCTAAGCGGAGAAGCAGATGGGTCGCCAAGATAAATAGTAAACACTTGACCAGACCTTTGAAATCACCAAAGCACTTAAACACAAAAACAGGTGTGCTCGAGTTCCGTGCTATAAAAGAAGGAGTCGAGGACCTCGAAAGTTGATGGTCGACGATGGCTAAGACAAATGACGCTGAGTTGAATTGTCGTCATGCTTCTTATGACGATGGCTAATGTCTGCCCCGTTAATGAGATGCCCGTAACTAAATACGCTACTAGCTACACAGCTGTGTTTGACGCTCCCTAAACTGGATTGTTTTTGGAGTTTCTTTGGACTATTTCGTCTACTATAGTTTTGTATTTTGTGCGTTGGAGATTCTGTCTTATCAAATTTAAACGGAAATTTCCACTTTTGTGTTGTATGTACAATGCATTATTTGGTTACTTCCACAACGAAGTAAAGAGGTAGCTAGTGAAACTGGCATTAAAATCAGTATCATTTAAAAATAAAGCGACAGTGACATAAAAACCAGTCAGTTCGAAGTTAACTCACAGACCTAAAGATACAAGGACGAAACACGAAGTTCGTATTAAATCCATTATTTAACATATATATTTGGGGAAGAACAACACGAAACTCGTTTATTCCCAACAACAAACAGGAAGAACTGGGAGTTATTTAATATTGAAAAGTTTCCGGGAAAGTCTTTAATGCATACTGTTGTTTACTTACTACATGAAGTTGGGAATTTGGAGTTGGTTATATTACGATCTGGAAATAGATTTCCTCAATTTAACTTTAATGCTTTAGCGCGCTTAGGGCTCCGGCTTTAGAATCGATCGTATACTTTTTTATACCATCCAGGTGACGTGACCAAGAGTTGGTTGGATAAGACATAATTTCTCATGTATCTGCGCTTTTCCATGCTCTTGGACTCTCGTCATAAAAGTATTATCATGTTCTACCTATACGCAGATTGGATAGATGACATAATATCTCCTACTTCTTAATTTTCTTCTACGTAGCCATTTTTCTGGACTATTGGAAGAGTCTAGACGAATAGAAATTATCATATTCTATCCGAAGGATATGAATTCTAAGTTTTCGGACTGTCCATAAAGGTTTCGTGAGGAAATCGGTTGATAACCAATAAGTTTGGACTTATTCTAGACTATGCTCAGTTGAAACCTACGCTCAGAGCCTATGATGAACGGTAGGACATAAAATATCCATTCCCTGGTAGAGTTGTTTAAACTTTTCAATGCAATAACAACTGCGAAAGCGATATTTGAAATACGAGACAAGAGATATCGGTGCAGTCGTATATTACTGACTTATTGAGTTTGGCCGAAAACCTAATGGATCCATTACACATATCACAAGACACTCAACGTTTATGATGATGCATTGAATGTGTCTCGCCAATATATACCTGATACGTCTGTATATGTATATGTAACGTCAAAAAGCGATGATTGAATGTGTCTCGCCAATATATATGTATGTATTTGTCTGTGTAACGTTGAATAGTGACGAGTTAAATGTATACTTGTCATATGAGACGAATAAAAATATTAGAACTACTTACACCATATCACCACATTGCACTATAAATTTACAATCAGTTTAAATTTAAATTGTATATTTTCTTAACAATAGAAATAGACTTGGACCGATGTTCTTTCGTCTGTGAGTATGTGTATATTTTGTCTTGATAGTCCACTAGCAGACGGTAGGTCTCTCCAAATATTTGGCATGATGAGTTCATAGGTTTTTCGTCCCCTCGTTTCGGATCCTTTACTTGGTAGGTTATTTTGTTGGCAGGCACGATGGCAGGAGAAGCAGCCTCTGCCTCCTGTCTGTAAATCCAGAGGGTCTTATTTCTAAATCCACCTCTGCAAAAATCACAGCAGTATTCCTGCCTGTTAGTTGTATTCTATGAACATTGCCAGAAGGTTCTTCAGCGCTTATTTGCAGCAGGGTGTTAAAATTTGTTTTGCCCCTTCCTAATTTAAGGGCAAGGTCGAAACCAGCATACTGACATAAAATAAGTTAAAGCGTATTCTTGAACTTTTATCTGCGCATGGCGCGTACCACAAAAAACGCTACGAAAGGACATCTAAGAAAGTAGACTTGCTTGACAATCATATGTGAAGCCAAAATTCCTAAGGAAATCGAAATGGCCCTAAATCATAGGCCGAGCGCTTGTCCCGAGAACATTTTATCGACCGAAAAAACGCCATAGCGCCATCAGGGAAATTTGGACCTTGGGTGCATCGGAACAGGGATGGGTTTGGTGTGTCCGAGGACAGCTCTGGGATCGGTAAGTGGTTAAAAGTTGCTCGACTGGTTTCAACAGGCACGACCTGTTTCGCCTCGTTCGTTTTGTCTTATTTTTGTTCCGTGCGAGCACTGACCACCACAACAAAGGTCTGCTGGTCGGGCGTGGTTTTTTTTTAAAGGAGCATTGGCTCCGTGGCGTGGATGTTTCGAGAAATTGCTATCTTGTTGCATATCTGCCTGCTAAGTACGTGGATTGCATTGTTTTGAAGGGTGCGTTCAATAGACTAGCACCATGGTATATTTTTATTTATGGTTTATGAATCCTGTTGCGATTATTCTTTTGTAAGTTAAATTTAATTTTAAGCGACTTTCAACCAGACTTGTGTACAAAATCTTTGCAAAATACCACTTGAAGTAATTATGAAACGTATCTGAATGCAGCTGATAATTATTTAATATTGTGTGAAATATCGCATTCTGCCAGTGGTTATTATAGATGCAATATCCGTCAATTAGTACGTGCAACAAATCGTCACCACTTAACAATAGTAAATGGAGCTTCAGTACAAAGTAGTTTAATAGCGTGACAACACTGACAACTGTCGATTAAACGTCAAGATTAATTGATCGATCCGTCCATTAAACTTAAAAAGAAGATTGCTCGATCGATCAACCAATCCTCTTTTTAATAGATCTTTATTTATAAATCGATGCTTTTTGCGATAGCTATCAATCTTTGTTAGCTCAATGCTGGACATAGGCCATCCTTAAGCTTAAACACTCTGACTGTTCCTCGTGATAGCCATCAGTCTTTCTACTGCTGGATAGGTCTTCCCTAAATTTCGGCTCAAGGACTAGTCCTGTCTTTGAATCCATCAATTTCCCGTCGTCAGTCCATCTAGACAGCGGTGATCTATGCCCACTTGTCTATACATGGTCACTCGCGAATTTCTCTTTCCATCGTTTGTCGAACCTTCCTTCGAACGATGAGGCGATAGTGCATCTAGAGCGTTTTATGTCTCGTGTTATCTAGAAGTCACTTGAGGACTTTTACCCATCGGTTGTCAAACGCGGCCATAGGACATCGTCTTAAATGGGCATTTTTTCCAATGTATCATTCATGTCGTACCATCGATACATTACGTAGTGAGCGCATTGGGAACGAATACGTTTATAACATGACGTCATTAATCTGAAAATATTGGCGCACGCAGCACTCGATCACGCCCGGGCGGCTTAACGGCCACAGCTGAAATATTCGATCGGTTTACGACTGGATCAGCTATCGACGAAATTGTGTGCAAGCCGAGCACCGGTCTTTAGGTGTTCGTTCTTTTTTTTGAAGCAGGGAAAACCTTTCAAAGGTACCGTGGGAGCGATACCGCGTTATGTGAGATTTGGAGCCACTAATGGGTTAATAGCCTCATGTGCTTTGTAGGGGTACTTAAGAACTCCGATGAACTGTCTTGTCTGAATACCTACCAGCACGTAGCCTCATCTGGCAGGTCACATGGGGAGACTATGGCTCAACCCAACTAACGCTTTCACACTCATAGCCCCACGTTAGGATTCCCTGTGTCGTGGGTGCCATAGACAACACACAAAGTCAACAACACAAACACTCAGACCGAGAACCGAAATTTAAACTCATCATCCACATTTCTGCCTCGCTGGGAATCAAACCCAGAACCCTTCGAAGACAGTCCGGCATGGTGACCATTGCGCCATACGGGACTGTTAAGTTAATTAATAAATAGATTATGTTGAAATTGAATTGGCGAAGAGGCAAGCAGGACATCGGATGGAAGGGTAGTTCGCACCGATAATATATGATTATGTCGAACTTTGATGATGTTGCGAAATTTTATAGTGATTAATTACTACATAAAATCACTAAAAACTAGCAAAGTTTGTTTCAAAGACCACATTATTGTTATTGCGCGGATATTCTATTCTATTCTAATATACTAGCAGTAGATATAATACATAGTGATTATAGATATAATACATATAGATTATAATAAAAACCGTTTAAAAATATAACTCCATTAAAAATGTTATCAAGTACTACGTTCGACTTGTTAATCGTCGTTGTCTCCAATTAGATAGAATAGTGTTTTTACATCAATTATCCAGCAGATGTCATCGTTTTTGCTCGCTTTGTTCTAGTTTTAGTTTAAAACTAGTTCAACACAACATTGTGTAAAATACTCGGCTGCAGGCGGTTACACTCGGCGACAAATGTCGTGCATACGTGGCTAGTTGCCTCCGCTTGTTCTGCATGTGAACGATCGGATCAATCAACGATAGGACTTTGACAGACTGTCGTACGTAGATTCTCTATATGCGAAATGTGAACTTACTAGTACACTGCCTTCGATAACTGGTACTATACAGTACATTGACGATACAGAACAGCGGTGATGCCATACAGTCTGATAGTATAAAAAATATGAAAAATATAGAAAAAAGCAAATAAAAATCACAATCAAACGTTAATTGGAGACCGATATATTAAGTACGAATCTGATTAAATCCGCTCCCCATCGGCCTCAAAGCTGTGCCTGACAGTGACAGGGGTCCATCGACTAAGACCCTAATCACCTGTGAAGATGACTCAAACCGCTCCCCAATTATTTAGAGCCGTACTGATGCATGCGGATTGAACCCTAGCCCCGTGCAGGAAAGAAGAAAATTCAACAGCATCAATATGGGAGTTAGTACATAAACTCTATTGGCGTCCTGAGTGGCGTAGTGGTCATTGTACCGGTCTACCGCAGCCGGGTCGGATCCCCAGGTGGAAATTCAACTAATAAATTAAGATGCCCCGGATTTGAGTATTTGTCTTTAGGACCATGTTTTATGTCGGTGCTCGTAAAGTCAATTTATTGAGCAAACCTAATACAACTGCTTTACATGTACCCAGAAAATGGTAAATCGAAGGCTTTTTAAATTCTATATAATTGATGAGCATGCATCCAAAATATAGACATCTGAAATTAACACTTTCATGTGTATCGTCAAGAAACTCCAAATCAATTAGTGTTATCCAAAGTCGACTAAACTTGTGACGTTACTCCTTTAGGGCCAAGAATGAATGCCTAGAAAAGTGCCTCTTTCTCTAAACCACGATTATAAGTTAGATATATCTTTCCATCCATCCGTCAGCCTTTGCTGGACGTAGGCCTCCCCCATCCGATGCCACTCCGACCGATATATCTTTACACTCCTTAAAACGATAGCATCCCACGCATTAAATATGTACTACATAAAAATCTTACGCAAAGAAATCAGAGTTAATGGCCGACATTGAGCCGCGTACTTTATCAAATTATTAAAACACTGAACCCAGTTATAAATAAAATTTTATATCCCACCGCTCATTGCTATATTGGTTAAAAAAGCAAGGCAAGATTTCGTTAAGGGATATTAAAAGCGATGATGTATCGTATGTAAACATGGGGCGTGCCAACTGCTTTCAAGATCATCCGAAAAAGTCCTGTAAGTCGTGAACAAGACTCGCGCTTCATACATACGTTCTACTAATTTTATAAATACGAAAGTTTTTGACGATGTTTGTTACTGTCACGCAAACTACGAACCGGATTTAGGTGAAACTTTACAGAAATGTAGACAGTAGACGTACACACTTTGACAATCTCTAACGCTACGTTTTCTAAGTTTCGGAACGCTTCGTAAGGTTAAAACGATAACGATAGAACGAACGAACGAACATAGAAATAGAATAGACAAGAAACGTTTGTAACATGGCTTAGCCTGCAGATCCTATAGTTTTAACGAAAATTCAGTATACACAAATAGGGAATAATTAATCTTACCGTCGGTTTAATTAATTTGTTAAGAAGCACTTGTTAAATGGAAGAATCGGTCTAAGCGAACGCTAAAGCGTACCGCAGAGTCGTGCGCGTTATTTAGGCGTACATCTATTTATAGCAAATGTTGCCTACATTACTTGAACATACGGTGTTTACGTTATTTATTTCTGGAGCCGGCCGTGAGTATCGCTACGTGTGGGCTCGCACGAAGACAGAGTTCGCCGTAACTTTTTTTCGACGGTCCGAAACCGTTTGTGCAGTCACAAAATAAACAAGCTTGGTGTTTGTAACTGGGCGCAAGGTAAGCTATATTGCTGGACATGTTGTGCCCGGTCAGACTTCACATGGTTAGTTATCGTTATTCCGTCTAGTATTTTTCTGTTTTACTATGATCATCTTGTTTGCGATTTAATTGTTTTAATACGATATCAATCGATACGATATGCAATGTAATGTTGATTAAACTATTTAGCAGTGATAGTCGAATGGTAAAGAACTGTGATAAGATTTCGGAAGCTTAGTAGCTCAAAAGTAAACCTAGGAATAGATAATTGCTAGGTTTACTTTTTTTTATTAACTTATCTTTAAATTATAAAATCTAATGGCCGCAACCCTGTTATGTCCTGCTCCAATGCGAGTTGGCGGAAGAACTGGTTAGTGGCCAACCAGTATGTCGGATGTTTTCAAACCCCTAAATCAGCTCAACGTGCCCTCCGAAGAACGGAAACGCTCATGAAAATACCACTATCGGTCAGAGCCTTCTAGGTACTGACCGCGGCCGACGTTGCTTAACTTGCGCGATCGCATGCGATCCACACAAGCCGCGAGGCTACGCGCGCTTCATATAAAATCCAATAAAGCTTCACAAAACACTATGAAATTACTCGCATTTTTGTTTTAAACTATGCTTGCCAATTGGCGAAGGAGCCCAGCGTTTAACTTAATAAATGGTTTCGAATCTTACCCATCTATTTCATGCAAATACATAACGAGTTAATTATAACGAAGGTCTACTAAACAGTTGAACAGTGAAATTATATTGTAATCAGCAATTACCGGCATTAATTCGCTCACACAAACATAAACACAACTACACAGGAATAGTTCATTTATATTATTTCGCTAGTAATAACCCGAGCCTGCCAATTTTCTAGTTCAACGCTGATGAAAGGGTACTAATGGTAATTACGCGATCAAAAGAGCTATACGGAGAATTGATTCTTCGCATAAAAGGCCTATTTCCTTGTACGTTACGTGTAATGTCTATTCATAATGGGGATTAGAGATAAGAGTATCGATTTGTTTGACGTTCGTTCTGTGTTTACCTTCAATGATGTACTCCACCTCTGCTCCAGTGCGAGTTAGCGCAAGGGTGGTTTGTATGTATCTAATATATTTTGTATGTACGCATGAATTTAAATGTCAGGATGTGTGTACAGATATTATCGATCCCGACATTTTTAAACTCCACTTTTGACAATAACGTCGGCAGCAGTACATGGAAGATACCTAAGAGAAAACCATTTTAGGGACTGGAACTCAAAAAATTACTTTCAGATTTTTGTCTGTTTATCGGTGCGTTTGTGCACGCTAATCTCAGAAATGGCTGATCCGATTTGAATGCGTTTTCATTGATGTATTACGGTAAGCTTCACTTAACATTTAGTGTTGGTTTCATAAAAATCGGTTCATAAATAAAAATGTTATGGGACAGAGACGGGGACGAGGAAACAGCTAGTTCATAATAAGTCTCACGTATGAAAAGCAAGGAAGTTCATCATTGCGTAAAACATAACTAACCTCAAAATGAGTAAAACTTGTGCTTCTAAAGTACATATATCTTATAAATATAAGCAGTTTTACTTTTAAGTAAAAAAGTTTCAAACCTTCAAAACGAAGCTCTAAGTAGTGTGACTCAACGCCGTATGTGTATCACTGAACATTACGTAGGTGTCATTAAGCGTCTCTAAAACTTAAAACGGAGTCATTAAACATCTCTTAAACTTAAAACGATCCCGCGAAATATTCAAGAGTTGGTAACTTCCTAAGTGCTTGGACGCCTCGACCTTGGGAAAGATTACACAAATCCGGGAAGCGGGAGAGCCACAAAGAAGTTTATCTTTTAATTGTCAACTTATTCCACGTGATATTCATCCGTACCAGGCGTGAATATATTGACAAGTCGAAACATCGTACATTTCAGGACACGTATTTATAAAATTAAACGTATTATTTATACACTGTATTATGTTATATAAAACAGAGATCGCCTAGCGGTCGACAAAAATTGAACGTACATCATAGATTTTTGAAAATATTTATTGATTACACAATATGACTTTAATTGTTTTACATTTTCGATGATTTAGTATTCAAATGACGTTCCGGGTGTAACAGGTGTCTATATACATACGTGTGTGCGTCAAAGGCATAGTTAAATACTTTATATAATGTATTTATAATGTATTATTTTATAAAATATTGTCTCTCGTCACTTCTTTTCCGTATAAACTTTGGCTGTGCCAAATGTCATACTCCCCCGTGCGTGTAATTGTCGTAAAATCGTTCCTAAAGTTTTTGCTTCAATATATAGATTATTAATATACTGTATTATGTTAATTAATAAAATATGGTAAATCAAGAATGAAATATTTTAAATCCTTAAATATAATTTAAAAGCGGTAGAATCTTTTACAGTGCGACTCCAGAGGGCACGGTCACACCTTTTTCTGCCTTATAACAGCAGTGTTCTTGCTGCTGTGTCTGACTGAAGGGTGTGGTAGGACACGCTTAAACGAGATGTTTCAACTTAGTCCTCATGCTCCCCGAATTCTTGCTTAGCTGCAAATAAAACCTTTACCCACCTTAATAGACCTTACACGGCAAATACCAAACACCGCCAACACTTGATAGTGAAGTGATAAAGCCTTTCGCCAACACGTAGATAATATTAGTATGAAAATTTGTGATTTCTCGCGTTATTTTTCATACAAAGGCATCTCTTTTGTTGGTATTTGTTATTTCAAAACATTGTTTTGAAGAAGGATAACATTTGATTTATGCTTTGTCTGCGAAGACGTAGCGGGTGAACGTATTATACTCGGCAAATCTTTTCTTGGAAATAAATTAAAGCCAATGATCTTTATATATCAATAGTACGATGTGAGTTTATCAAATAAGTTGCGTTTAGGATACGATGCTAAATGAATTCTTACTCGTGATGCCTATCCATGAGGATCTAAGTTCATTCTCAGGTCTGCCACAGATGCGTTGCTACCCCTAAGGACTAAGTTAGAACGCCTCGATTATGTCTCTCTCACCACACCCTTCAAACCAGGACACAGTAGCAGAACACTGCTGTGGAACGGCAGCAATGGGTATGGCAGTTGTGCTTGCGGAGTCCAACCACGAAATGTTCTACCTACCTTGAAACATGTATTAACAATTAATACAAATGACTAATTTTTGTATATTATCATTACAGGTACGTGCGCTGAGTGATTCCCGTGGTACATGTTACCTTGTAAGTTTTCTATATTATCTACTTTTCTACTATTTATTACCTGAATGTGCCTCCATTGTTTGTTTGTTGAAAGACGTCTCTACTAAAAACTACGTAAAGGATTCTTTCTCTAATACCTAATAAAAATAAGCATATAATAGAAATAATAATTACATACTAAATCGATTATTTTACGATCAACAAACTTAGTTATGACATTAGAAATCACATAAGATTGCCAGCCCATTGGAGCCGACCTAAGAAATAACTTCGATCCTATCTTGGGCTGATCATAGATCTTCATGGGCGGTAGTGACTAACCATCAGGTGTACCATTATCAATTATTATTAAATTATCAATAACCATAGTATTCCTGACCCTGTGGTTGCTTGATAGAACCTATTTGGAGTGTCGCCAGGTCTCAATGACAGCTGGCAGCACCACCTGCTGTTTACAATGATTGCCATCGGTATATCTCAACCTCTGCTTCAAACTCGGAATGAGTGGTATATCTGTTTCACCAATACTAGAATACTACTGAATATTTAGCGGTTTGCCAAATTTTCAAGTGTCCACACATAGTAAAAAATTTCCTTGCTTACACACACTAGGAGACGAATAAATGTCTGGTTCAATTTTAGGGATTACCTAGCGCAAAACTCGCGTTTCTTCCAACACTGGAATGCCAATCATATACTCGTAATACGTAGACATCTACGTTATGATTAGGTTTAGGGACTACATTTAGACGCGTCCTAACGTTGATGAAACCGGTATTAGCTAATTCTTTGGAATTTTTATCCATTATGGCTTCAATTAAGTTAAGATTGGTTAGTTTATCATCGCTTCTGCTTAAATATTTCGGGATATAGCAGAGCTTGGCTTGTTCCAGAAACTATGTTGGGTTCTTGAATAACTTAGTTAGGGATCATAGCAGGACCAAATTTATATTGGGCTTAGTCCCCAAAGAGAGATTTTCATTAGTTGACTTTTAAGGCGCTAACTTGTTAAGAGTTTGTATGTATATCCTACTAATATTATCAATGCGAAAGTTCTTGAGGATGTTTGTAACTCTTTCCCGAAAAAACTACAAATCGCAATTAGACGAAACTCCACAGTATCTTTGTGCTAAATTTATGATTTTTTTTTAATATTTCCGAGTACTGAAATTGTTATATAAATAAATTATAATGACACCGAGACTTTTGCTAGGATCCTACTGATTCCCAATGTGGAATACATTCTTGAGGTCAATATTGGACCAAAATCATAATTATTAAAAGAGTGCTGGGGGTTTTTTCTGCCGGCTTCTTTCTCCATATTTGTATACCTTATAATGATTCTTGATTCTTGATTCTTGATCTTGCACCAAGCATCCCTAAATCCCTATTATCCCGACACACATCCATCTCCGGTTCCATCATTACAGGATCAAAGCAGACAGCATCGGGCACAAATTAAGTTTCGCTTCTTTCATCCCGAAAAATGAATTACAGTACAGGAAATTTATATTTTATTACATGGCTACGGTAACATAAACTGGGTAATATTCTGTAAATTAATACATAAGTGTATGTCGGAGATAAAGACCGGAGTGGTTAGCACCAGACATCACAATACTACAGAATTATTATTCAAACGTGGTTTATTACAATTTACACCCTCATCATCGATAGTAACAGGATTGTCATTAAAGTAATACACTGACTGCAATGGACTTCCTATATTTAATCAAGGATCTAAATGTAGGAAGTCCATCGCAGTATATCTGATTATCATCTGAGTCTTAAATCTATCCATATAGGTATACCTTCTAAGATTTTATATGTACAATAAATGCTAGCAACACCGCGGCCGACGCTAGTTCATAGTAAATTAACGAAGCAACATTTTATTCCCGGGGACAGAGCTTAAATATTTGTCCAATCCGAGACGAAGCAGATGTTTCGAGTCAAATCTTGATGAAAAAATTCCAACACCCTTGTTTATCTTAGCCGGGAGCCACGTAATGAACGCCTCCTAGTGATGACCCGTGATAACGCTTATCGATATTTCGTACACAAAGACGAATGAAAGTTAACGATGTCGATTTGATGTTATCGATAATGTATTGTATATCTAAATTTAATGTGTAATCTTATCCTTTGTGTGTAAGTTGTAAGCATTTACCTATTTTTATTTTTAGTATATTGACATTGGACATCATTCACTAACTAAACTACACTAATAATATTTAGCACTCGATTAATTTTTGAAAGGTACCAAAAAGATTTCCAAGTGAATATTTTCTATTTAAAAAAAACTTTCAAAGTAAGTAAATATTTACTAACATATTTTGTATATGAAAAGCATTGTCGGAAGGAAAGATTATCGACTGGTTACTTCAAAATATTCAGTGAAAATTATTACCGACTTGTAGTTTTTAATGTCTACTTATTATAAAA
>DWNJ01001039.1:0-12955 GCA_018250275.1 Udranomia eurus
TCTGAAAGATCTATTAGAATTGGTGAAAAAGGTAAGAAAAATACCCGACCCAAACATTACAATTATTATATTGTATATATAATAATTGTAAGTTTTTTCAATTGAATTAGGTCTGTGAAAAATCCAAAAGAATCCAATTTAATAAGAAGAGCAAATTTGCAATATAACCTGTCCACTTTAAAGAAAGACAAACCCTTTTTTAACCCATGTATGTTATTACAAGTTATAAAATTCTGCATCCACCGATTTCAGGACTACGACGCCCAGGATCTACTGG
The DNA here is from genome assembly GCA_018250275.1 of Udranomia eurus. Taxonomy (NCBI): domain Eukaryota; kingdom Metazoa; phylum Arthropoda; class Insecta; order Lepidoptera; family Hesperiidae; genus Udranomia; species Udranomia eurus. Next base: position 278 of record DWNJ01001039.1, read on the forward strand.
AGTTTGAAGAGACAATACTCCAGGGGGTTGAATACAGCAGCGAGGGCAAGATAAGCAGGAAACAGCTCACCATGATCCTGCTAGCTCTCGCCAAGCATAACCAGGAGGAAGACGCTACCACGCCGTAAGGACTCCTCAAGGGTTTGCTGGGCTGGCAGGGCCGAAGGGCGGAAGAACGGAAGGGCGAAGGTCGAACAAATTCAAGAACTGTTGGATGCCCTAGTAAAAACCGAACTTTAATGCGTTTCATTTCTCAAAGTATGTATGATCCATTTTACATGCAAGGGGTCTTTCAAGCGTTCCGTGAGCAACATTTCAGTAACCTTAAAACCCCTCCCGCCCTTCTCCTTTGTCAGGGAAAGTACGTATAACTTATTCCCCTCCTCTACGCACGTAAATGTTATCGAACATAGACAAGCAGAGTTGCCAAATTTGTTCGAATTGAAAGCTAGTACATTTTGCAATAAACCACATTATTTATAAATATTGCTAATGTCATCAACCATCAAGACCTTTCTCCCCAGGTCCTTGTATAATAATTGTGAGATATAAACAAAGCTTTGATATCCTCCCCTCTAACCTTCCTCCATCCCTTTATATTGCTGACGTAATACTTGTTGGACCCACAAGTCGTCGCCCAGGGGGCCCTCGCTAGGGCCCGGCTGGCAATGCCCCGACTGTATGGCCAGTCCGACCCTGGAATCCTATGCAGTCGACACTCCGTCCTCATTATGTATTAAAACGAATTACTTTTGCATATTAATTACGAAATAGCCGAAGGATCGTTTGTTACGGCGGGTTTTGTTTAAATAATATAAAGAAAAAAAAATGTATTTATATATTTTTATAAACGGCAAACAAATTGTTGCTGAAGATATGGAGTCTAAAATGGTTTGTTAAATCCCTAGCGCCCTCTAACGGGCACTTATGACTAACATTTGTGTTTTTTTTAAACTAGAATTAGCTGGTAATTGTTTAAGGATTTTTTTCGCTCTATAATATTAAACTTGCAATCAACTTCGCATCTTTGTAGAACGTAAATTTAATATTCTAACGCAATATATTATTCTATATGAATTCTACCTATATACATATGTATCTATATTATATTCAAATAATAAAATGTTATCTATATCATAGGTCATCCATCATTTTCCTCGATCGTAAATGCGGTTGTAATCGTGTCGTTGTCGTAAGGAATGAAGTTTCACCTTCAAGACGACTTGAAGTTGTGTCATTGTGTCAAATAGCTTTACTTTAATAGCAAAACTTAACATTATTCGATGTACAGTAATGATTTTTTATAAACGTATGTCGTTTAAGGCTGATTTAAACGTGTTGAGTTATCAAGCAATTAAATTAAATAAGTTTATACGTCTAATTTATCGTTTTCGACTCGTATTAAATTCAATACATCACTCAAGTTTTTATTGTTTCAGAGACATCTGTCGTGCATTATAAGAAAGTGACTATTTGTTTTGTTCCATTTTAAGTTTTCAGATGTCACTGTTTTCCGTGTAACTCTAATACACTGTCAGCGCCCTCTACTAACCAATCCTAAACTAAATTATCTGTAAAAAGTATTTTGTATTTTCGTCATTTTTGTCTCATACATATAAAATTTTTTACGCCATTTATTTCCACCGGTCTACCATATCTCAAGATCATGATCTCGAATGGCTACATAATTATATAGTTAAACATATTTACCTTATATGTTTAACGAATACACTGGATTTTATACTGGAAAAATGATTCTTCCATTTGAGTTTAGATATAACCACATATGGACCGTGACCATCCATGCCATCTATTTGCCTTTTACTGATGTTGATGCTGATGACTGCTGGACTTAGGCCTATTGATGCCACTCTGCGTTATCCGTATCCAACAGTTTCGTGCAGCCTTTTTTGGATCGTCGGACCCCATGGTTAGGGTGCGACATGGTCTCCACTCCAGGACCTTCCTATCCCAACGGTTACCATTGACCACTGAATATCAAGAGGCTTCCATGCTCCGTTCCTACTTTAACCAAACTAGCTGTTGCCCGCGGTTTTGCCCGCAAAGTTTTTTCCGATTTAGTTGACACTTCTCGTTATATTTTGGCCAATTTACACAATATCCTTATTAATTATAGTGTATTCCTATTCTGGTGTACATGCTATAGGTATTACAGTAAAGGTGTCTAAATCCGTTTTGTAGGTTTTAAGTGAAAGAGTAACAAACATCCTCACTAACTTTCACATATATATTATTAGTAGGATTTGTGAAGAGAGTAATTTCTCTACAACTTAAAACGTTTAAACCAGCCGTTAAAGTTGGTATTAACTGGAATATTGGTTTAAGGGTAATAACTGGAATATTGGTTTAAATGTAGCGTGCTATACATTGTATACATAATAGGGGTGTAGACTGTAGACGATTTTTTAAATATTTTTTTCTAATAGATATCATATATATAAAATTTTAAAATTTTCCGCTAAACACAAATTTGTCATGGCATCGGTGTGACGTAACACTCCTCTAAACACTAACATCGTTCCTGTATGCGAACACTATTTAATGTATGAAACAACAAATGTCCAATTATATGAAATCTTGTTTGTGTGACGTAACGCCCCTTGCATTATGTCACGCGCCGTTTGCGGTGACTTGATAACGAGAATAAAATATTTGTTTTTCATAATTGATTTAAATAATATTAGTATAATAAGCATGAAAATGTGTTTATTGGTAATAGTATATGCAACACTACCAGAAAAAATGTATTTAGTTTCGTTTCGTGTCTACATCCCTATTGGTAGCTGAAATCATAAATGTTTTTCAAATAAATAGTAGTAATATATTTATTAATAATCAATGTTTGTCTGTCTTATCCATAATATATTCTATTGATGTGTAGCTCTAAAAACTAGGTATTCTTGTCGTTGTGTTTGAAAAAGTGTATAAAATGTTGTTAAAATAATACTCGTGTTTACGCTTTCGGCACAGCTACGGACGTTTTATATCCTATGACATCCTTGCTTAGGTTAAAATTTGTGACATAATACTTCTTAAGGACTCAATAGGTGTATAACCTGTGAGAGAAAATAAAAGAAAATAGTAGGTTCTGGTATAACCTTTAATAGTCAGACTTAAAAAAGGAAAAGCTATTAAAAAAATAATAGATAATGTCTGAATAAGGTTGACACATAATTTACATGCATATTGACTTTAATCAAAATGTTAAAAATATATTGTTGTAGAATGTATACGTGTACAATTTAAGTTAAGCTGTCTTTTGCAATTGAGCACGACATTATGTCTTGTCATTACACGTAACGTAACATAAGGGTCGTGTCACATAAGCGATTTTATTCAGCGATTATCCCACGATCGCTCGCGTGGAACGAACGTGGAAACATTATTCATTAAAGCCAAAACGTATGCCAAATATTTTAAGATCTCTCTATATGCGATGCAACATAGTAGTGACATATATTTTCATATAAACATAACATACTTATAATAGACAATACAAGATGACTCCAAAGAATATTACTGTAGATTTTACATATCATGTATACATCACCATATGCTTTCGATCGTATATTTAATTAAATCATATTAATATGCTCATAAAATTTCATGCATGTGCGTGCCACGGTCAAATATCATCGGAGGTCCTTTTGAGTGTTAGAAAAGATTTCTCAGCTCCTGATAAGCCATATGTTATACGACTCCTATTGTAAATAAAAATTAAATTTAGATGTGGAGCCGTTTTTCTTTGTTTTTGGCGTTTAATATGTCGACTCAAGCGTAAACTATCGACAGTTCGGATGCACCGCAAAACTCGTACTGCAAAGTGAACGCGACCTTACTTTTCATGTTCTCAAATGTGGGCATAGATAATTTATATAGTCTGTGGCATGCTGTAAGTTCTAAGGGTGCCACTTCAATTGGTTATTTATCTTTTCTATTGCGTGTTTGACAGATGCAGACACTTTATAAACGAAATAGGCAGATAAGGCCAAATATATACACACACACGGTGATTTTTCGCAATTCGCAAATACAAAAAAATATCTTGATTGGTGAAGAAACTGAGTAATGGACGGCAGACCTGTATTGGCATAATTTAATATATATATCAAAATTAGAAAACATAAGATATTTTTTCGCCAATGTTTATTCTATAAAAGAATATGTTTATTTTGACGCAAAAGTGTGTGACAACATACGTGGGGGAGGAAAGACGACGGACTAAAGCTTCGGCCGAGGTCTGAAGTTCGAATTCCACCCTTCTCAGCCAATGTTCTTCTGTCCCGGCTTTAGCCCTTCCGAGGCTTGCCACAAAAAACCTGGTAAAGCTGTAAAGGCCGCTAGGGCCAACAGCAAAAGACATTTCATAAAAAAAAGACCGAAAAGCATTCTCTCTCTCTATCTCCCTCCTCCATCTTCTAGCCGGGCAGTACCTATGTGAGGTGGCACCCTAAAATTTTCTCATTGCTAATACATCAAATTCAATCACACTCATCGCTCTTGAAATAGATTATCAAACTATGATATCTTTCATATTTGCATATTGTTTACCTACTTTTCGTTATGTTTTGCAGTTTAAAAATATTTAATAATATTACCTAATAAATGTTATTAGAATTATAACAAAATGGCTGTTAAAATATAAATGTTGTAATTAATAATATTGTTAAAAACGCTACTAATATTTTATAAATAACTTATGCCCGTTACCATCAACACTAGATGTAGACGTAAGTATAATTATGTACTAAAATATTTATTTATGGCGTCCTAGAACATTTCATTTTGACTACAACTAATGGGCGTCTAAATGGAAAACCTAAACGCTGAATCCATTTATTTTTCTCATAACTCGGAGGTGGCAAACGAGTATGCTGTGCAACTGATGATAAGTGGTGACTGCCGCCCATGGAAAATTGTCTTTGGATTGTCAAAAACTTTGCAATCAAACCAAGATAGGATCGACCGTCCTTTCTTAGGTCCACCACAAATGCGTTGCTACCCCTGATAACATTGATTAATTTTATGTTTCCAACAGATGGCGGTGTTAATCTGTTAGCTAATCTGTTGGTAACACTCCTTACTAACTTAGATAAAAAGAAGATGGCGCTGTGTCTCGATTTCTAACCTTTTAAGTCGGTCAAAACTACCAGGGACAGGGACAGGGACCGAGACGGGGACAGAGAAATTATTTTGAGGTGGTACGAAGTGCTAGTCTCGGTTCAGCCACTTAAACGTGCAAGGTAACAGACAGAGTTACTTTCGGATTTATAATATTAGTGTGTTTTAAAATATGGACATGGATTCAAATGCATAACAGATTACTATTGATTACTGATTAAAATTAACCTTTCGGTTGAATTGATGGAAACGGGCATATGCACCTACTTTTATTCATTAATAATGTATGGATGGTCTAAGAATCGGTGTTGTGACTAATATTTATGTATAGGAATTATTAATAATATAATACTAGTAAGATAAATAATATGTAATTTATTGCACAAAACGCCAATGTAACTATATTTATGTATTTTATACGCGAGATGAATATAACAAATAATATTTATTTTAAGTAATGTCTTTCACCTTGGTTTGTTTTATTAAAAACTAACCAAACCATATTTAATTTAAGCGTTAATGCGATCACTAATAAATTTCATACGACGTATTATGGCGTTTGACTAAAAATACATGGAATATTAAGAAATATATGATTTGTGAAAAAATACTGTTACAATTTCCAAAGAGCGGATTTTGGTGTAATAAGTAGGTATTCACATTAAATCATTGAACGGAAAATGAATCAAACTGCCTTATAGCAAGAATGGATAGTCGTGGATGGTAGGATGTAGCTCCCACTCTTATCGCCTCGTTCCCGAAAGGATCCCAGACGCCTCTTTTTGACCCGTGCTGGACCTTCATCGCTGCTTGCTTATTTTTTTCATCATCTATGCATATAATAAATCTGTCTGTCTGCTGTCTGTATATGGTGGAAGACATCTAAGAGAAAACCATTTTTAGGGGTCTTTGTAGGGGATTAGCATCTAAAAAATACAACTTTTTTGTCGGTTTGTCTGTGCGTTTGTGCATGCTAATCTCAGAAACGGCTGATCCGATTTGAATGCGGTATTTACTGATGTATTGCTGTAAGCTTCACTTAACATTTAGTGTTTGTTTCATAAAAATCGGTTCATAAAAAAAAATGTTGTGGGACGGGGACGGAGAGGCGGTACGCAGTTCGTCGGGTCAGCTAGCTGATATTATAAACATACAGAATAGCAAGGTTAAAATTTTACAAATGTTACTACTTACAAGCATGTAATGAGCTATAACAGCTTATAACTCAACTTTGAACGCTGAATAAAATTTATTAAACAATTATATCCACATTAAATATTCTTTTGTTAACCCAAAATACGATAAGCTGCAAATGTTATTTTACATAAACTTAAAAGAAGACTAAAATAATATAATAAAAATTAACAATGAATCTGGCTAAAAACTTATTACCTCGCAAGTACCTACCTAAGGAGTGAATTTATTTATTTATGTATAATGAAAACTGGTCGTTTGGACTTTTAAAGCTAAAAAAATATTAATAATAGTATCGTATGTTAATAATTATTGTGTCGTTAATTGTCTTATTCTAGTCTAACCAATTTGTCCCGCAAGTTGTAGCAATAATAATTTGTGTTTGTGGTAGGGGTCATTTAAGTATTATGTAAGCAGAAGTATAATATTTAACCCCCCCGCCCCCCTCCATTCCTTTGTTAAAATTAAGCACAGAATAAGTATTCCACCTGCATAACCATAGACGTACTTGTCTATGATTAAGAAGGGGGAGAATATATAAGCAAATCTATTCCCCCCTTCTCTACCATAGACGTACTTGTATATGGTTAAGAAGGGGGAGAATGTATGGTTTCTCTACTGAGTGAACTATAACTGTATTTTAGAACCTATTGCCAAAAAAAAAAACATAAATTATCACTGCTGAGGTATCCATACGCCGCCGACCCCAACGCCATGAGAAGATGCCCCTTTGTCTCCCACCTCACTTTTAGTGTTTATAGTACGCGAATGACCTCATAATCGACGTCGAATATTAGTAGCCTGGCACTACATGTTTATTTAAACGATATTTGCTATTAAATATTTATATTTGTACATGGTTTCTTTCTTTTATAAGTTCAGCCCCCCGCCCCTCTTCCCCTACCCATTTGCACATACTTGTAAGTAGAAAAAGTTGTTTTAAACGCGTTGTTGAAGTCAAATTTCTTTACCCACGCTTGACTTCGGGAGTAATCTGGTGAATGCGTGACGAGAGCGTTACGAAAAAAGTGATCGGACGAGGCGAACGGCAGTTGAAATTCATGTATTTCGTATAAGGATAAGTATTAGCCAGAAGCGGTAGGGGAGGGGAGAGGCAGAAAGAGAGTGTTTCATTTCGTTTACTAAAATAATATACATGGACATATCCTAAATATATACTTATATCTTATAAATATATATTTATATTATAAAGAGGAATGGTTTGTTTGTTTGCATAGCATAGGACTACTGGACCGATTTGAAAAAACCTTTTACCATTGGAATCGTACGTTATTCCTGATAAACATAGGCTATAGAATATGTTCAAAAACGTTAGAGATCCGTATAAAACATTCAATAATGTAACTTAAAGTGTGAATAAATCCCAAAAAAAATCCTCACGTTGCATATGCTGCAGAAATTATTGACAATAGAGCAAAGTGATATACTATATTTTTATACAGGACGTCAATATTTACAAGGAACGAAGAGGGGAAAGAAGAGAAGAACGGGAGAATCAGAAGTGGTGAAGGGCAAAAGGGGAGAACGGGAGAAGTATTAATAAATTAATACTCTTGGTATTCGCTATTATAGTTAACTGCTAGAATCTCAATAGCGGATAGCGTGATGCAAATTGTTAGCGACATCTATTGAAGACTACTTGAAGAATTATGGTAGGTAATTGTAGCGACATCTCGTTCTCTTAAAACTTTACTGTATCAGGAAAGATAAGTTGTGATTGTTAATAACTAAACATAATTAATAACTAAAGATCAAAAATTAAGAAGGTAAACCATTTTTATAGAATACAATTTAATTGTCAACTATATTACGTTGTACGACAAAGAGTATTTATAGTCTATAAAATAACAATATTAATTATCTGTGGCTTACGACGCTGTGCCGCTATCAATTAACCAATCAAAACGCTGAAAATATCTTCTTCCGATCCGAACCGAACCCGAAACCGCGCAGCGGTTCTATGATCGCGACTTCGCCATTACTTGCAGTGTGGTTGACTGTGGTTATAATTTCATTTTAGTGCAATAAATTAGTTATATTTTTGTAAATAGCGTAGCCATCATGGGCGTAGATGTGGAAACCATTTCTCCCGGCGACGGTAAGAAGTTAAACATATTTTCAAAATACAAAATTGATGAAAAATCCAATTATAATGAAAAATTTTAAATATGGAAGGAAAACTGCGGTACCGCATTTTGTCTGAGAAAATTATTCGTTTTTAATTTAAATGACGTCATGAGGTACTAAGCACGATATATTGAAAAATAGTTACGAAAATACAGACTTCACGTCCAATAGAGCGCAAGTCCGTGTGTGGTTGTGTGTATTATCGATTAGTCCAAGAAACTAACCTATGCATCGTTCACTATCGATCAGTAGAGATTCGGCTCGACAACAAAATCGGCTTCGATTAATGAATAAGATTCGAATAAGTTGAACGCCAATGACACTTACCTTAATGCAGATAATTAGAAGTAGGTATTTAAACGATCAGAACGTCTTATGATTGACGTGAAGCGCGCTTAACCTCGCTCGTGTAGATCAATATACGATCAAGCGAGTTACGGGGGCGTCACATACTCGAGGTTCAGTCAGGTCAGGCTCTAAATCCAATAGGGTATTCGATGACCTATGAAATCACCAGAATGTCACCAATATCAAAAACCGTTGGTTCTGGATGGAGTATTGTATGAAATGTGACGTCATCATTTTATCCTATTCAACCTAGCTCCAGATCCATGGAAGGGCCATGACCCCCTTAGTGGCAACCATCAGCCCAGATGTAGGGTTGAAATGATTCCACACAACAGTACAATCTTTTTTTCATAACATTAAGGTAGAAAAACGGATTGGACGGGGACAGGGACAGAGAAATGAATCTGAGGCAGTATGAAGTACGCCGGAACAGCTAGTAGATTATGTAGGTGGTTGTAGACAAAAAGGTACAGGTCCACTTTCCTCTTTTCAAAACTCAATGACTGTTCCTGAGTTTGTTTATATATTTCCATTCATCAGCCTTTTGCTTTATTTATTTAATCTTTTTAAATCCTACATAAATATACAGGACACAAGGCAGACTTAATGCTTTAAACATTGCCAAGTCAACCTTACGGCGGTAGAAAAATAATAAAGTTGTTACTTATAGATGAAATTGATGTACATTACAGGGTCAACTTACCCAAAGAGAGGACAGACAGTCGTGGTACACTACACAGGAACACTAACTAACGGACAGAAGTTCGATTCCTCCCGCGATCGTGGAAAGCCCTTCAAGTTCAAGATCGGCAAGGGCGAAGTGATCCGTGGCTGGGATGAGGGTGTAGCCAAGGTAATATATTTATTTAATTAAATTATAAGTAATCTATTTCGTCAACACACTTCTAATAGTAATAGTTACCATTGACATATGCATATAATTTAATTGCAGATAGATAGCAGGGCATAACCATTTTTTAATGCTTCACACTTATAGCCCCTAAGATTCTCTGTCATAGGAAGCATGCACAAAACACACAGATAACAATAACAAGAATAGATATTTAAACTCGCCTTTCTTATCTTTATAGATTCTAATATAAGATAATGATGAAAGTTAAATATTTTGCATTGCTATGTACTTGTCTTGATTCTCTAAATATTATCATATGTAAAATTAGAAGAAAAGTTGAAACAATAGCAGATAGTTATAAAACTGTCTTTAATTTGCAAGTCTTAGAGTTGTTGTACCTGACCCCAAACTCCTCAAAGAATTCAGCTGACAAGTGCTTTTAGTTGCACTAATATGTAATTGGCTGTAAGAATTATTGTATTAGATATGTATTTCTGTATTATTAAGAGCTGTGAATTTTGTAATAACAAATAAATAAAATCTTACAAACTTCCATTACAGTAATTGTACATTACAATGATCATATCTTTGAGTATGTATTTTTTCCAAGTTTGACCACAAATGTTAAATTTTAATAGAATCACATAAATAAAATCGTGGTATGGTTTGGTTTCAGATGTCTGTGGGGGAGCGTGCCAAGCTGACTTGCTCTCCGGACTTCGCTTACGGCCAGCAGGGCCACCCCGGAGTCATCCCCCCGAACTCCACCCTCATCTTTGACGTGGAACTCATCCGTCTTCAATGAAGTCATCTCTCTAACAAATAACGACATTTATTCATACATACTTCAGTAGTCGTACCAATATTCTACTTCCAGTAGTAGGTTGAACTTTTTGTATTGCAAAATGAATATGAATGGAGAAGTTAGGAAGCAAACAAGTGATGAATCTGTATAAACGTACATAACATGGTTCAATGAATGCTTCTGTTGAAGCATTTGTTCTCGAACACAGACAAGCTATTAGAACATAGACTAGCTAATTTCTTCATTCATATACCCATTGTGAATTGGTCACACTTATGCGTAATGTCTGAAGAAACGAGGTTCCCGTCACTTAAGCACATTCCTCCTTAATCTGTAAAGAAGATTTACGGAATTGATATTTTGACTTTTATTCTACTGCATTTTGATATTTAGTGTATTTCAGAAGGTTATTTTATTAAAGCACAAGTTTTTTTGTACTACGTGGAACCTTGTATGACTTTGTTCGTTTTTCTCTACCTACTGTAAGACGTTACTTACACCAAAAGCTTTATTATGAATCATAAGATAAAATAAATATTTCAAAAATTATAAAGTTCTTTTATTTGAATTTCGATTATTTTTAATTCGACCACAGATTGTGTTAAGCTGAAAGAACTCGTCATAGTTAAATATACAAATGATTTAAAACTAAAGTGACTGCTTGGTATAATTTTTTAATTTCAAAAGATATTCATTGCGACATGTTTATAGAAAGAAATGTTGAATTTTAGACATTAAATATTACAAGGTACTGCCAATCGTGGCACTCAGAAGTTTTGATAGTTTTTTATATTCCTTGGTTAACCTAAGGTTAACATAAGGCTAAGAGGGGTGGCTGTGGTGCCTCCGGAGTAGAACCGTAAAACAAATAGAAAATACCTGTATCATTTACTTCCCGGTCCTTAAGTTCTTTAACAAAGTCCCTAATTAAATAGAAACTTGCGATTCACAAACTTCAAATTATATATTACTAACTCTATAACGAGTTTTTGGTATTCTGCACATATGTGCAATAAAACAAAATGTCACTTTAAATTTTTATTCAAAAATCTCGACCTCGTTAGAATGTACATCCTTCTCTTCTAATAGTTTTACTTTTTTAAATAGGTAATATTCAGAACTTACAAAACATACGATATAATATTATTATCACTCAATTATATAGCTGGTTTTTTCCACCTAAGTACTAGAAAGTTAGCATTTTTACAAAGCTGACTAATTAAGTCTTACTTATTTACCTAAACTATATTTAGTTATACCTATACTCGACACTTGTACAAAAATTCTCCTATTCCTAGATACTTAATAAAAATATCCTTCCTTTCAAAATATAATTCCTTCACATCCAAATCAATGTTCACTTTTCATTTTAACAGAATGGTACAAAATGTAATGCTTATTTATTAATAATAATTATACCTTTTTATATTTCAACTTAGCTTAGACTATAGAATAATAATATTTACAAATAATGATTAATGCGTTAAGCCTATCGAAGCGCGTTCTTTCTTCGGTGCGCATGTTTTTAAGAGTAACTCAGTAAGTAGAATTTTGAAAAATTAAACAAAATAATTTTTTTTCAAAAAAAAAACTTATTCGTGAAATCGTTGAACTGAAAAAATATGTTCTAAGATTACACCCAAGCACCTATTTAAATGTAAAGGTACACTTGAAACGATGTAGAGTCCCACATTAATTCTCTTGTGCGAAGGTAAAAGGAGATTTAAATAATTGGACATAAAACTATGTGTAATACGGTAAATTATACTTATAATTGGTTGTGTGTAATATGGTAAACGATATAATTGGAAACTAAACATGTGTAATACGGTAAATTATACAATTGTGTACTAAAACTTATGTGTAATACGGTAAAAACGAGATGAGTGACTAAATTGTTTACCTATTTCGTTAGAATTACTCTTGCTATCTCTTTTTTGCCGTGTAAAAACATAAATATTGTGGAATTGTAAAAATAAGCTGTAGGATAATTTAGTTGTATTTTAATATTTAAGTGCATCTTTTATTTTTATGACGGTAAAGGTTTTTAGGGTATCGTAAACCATAAGATTAGTTTTCGAGCATGCTGTGTACAGATGTTTTGACCGATAGGTAAAATGTTTGTACACCAAGTATTTCTAAGAATTGGGAATGCGTGGGAACGTGGACGGTTGACTGTTTTTTGCGC
>DWNJ01001040.1:0-12954 GCA_018250275.1 Udranomia eurus
ATTCAATGCCTCAGTGTTATCAATTCTTAAATTATTTACCCTACATGACAGCCAAAACCTACCACATTCACCTAAATCATTTCGTTTTTAGGGGTTAGAGTTAGAGAAAAAGGACAAAGTGGCCTGTTGCATTTGATGGCGGAAAAAAGGGCCTGGAACAAATTAATGTTCTTTTAAAAAATATTTGTCATGAAGAATATGAAGATTTAAAAACCCTTAAAAATACCCCTAAACTCCACTCTATAAGCCCCTAAATCTAGGGGGAAGCAAATATATCGACTTTTGAAAACGATTAAAAGATTGTCAAACGCATGTCTATATGGTAGAAAAAGGAAAAAATCCAACTTATAACATTTAAAGCCACCTTCATCAGAAAGATAACATGTTTATATATGTACCTACAAACTAAACTTACTTTTACATTGTCAGTTCATCTCCAAAAGTGCAACGTGCATCGAGCCCTTGCTGGCGGGTTCGGGGCCCGATTGATGGTATTCATCTTTTTGCTGCGCTCGAGACGTTGCAGCACCGGGCGCCCCCCTGCACGAGCGCTCGACAAGCGATTATGTTATAAAACAGCCTGTGTAACTGTACAAGCTGATACTGGGGCGCACGTCTACTTACAACGGCATATATATTTTATAAGTCAAATTAGACTTATGTACAACAGGTTATATAAGAAAATACTCTCTTCTGTTATAATGTTAGCATACCCGAGATAAAGAAATTGTATATTTTTATTGTATATCTTCTTGCTATATTCGTATATGAGTTTACTTTCACATTGGTAACTTCTGTTTCATACGATAGTGCACCTGGATGTGGACTGCCATGCGACTTATACTGCCAACTTATAAAAGTATAACAATAATTGTAAATGATAATTAATGATACAAGTAGATCTATTGCCGCCTGTTTGCGATAAATATAATTTTAGTGTTAGTTCCCAGATACTCTGCATTCCACACAAACAATTTGCGATGAGCTTATCGCGACAGCCATGTCTTTTTCTTCGCAGTACTGGTAAAAGAATTTATTTAACTGAAGATTACGCACTGAATGAATCCTTTAAATACAACCTAATAAAAATAAAATTTAACATTATTATAACTTTTACAAGTAATACTAAGCTCTGGACTTGAGAGCTCTACATACTGCTTAAGGTTTTGAAAACCTCTAGTACCTTTTAAATGAGGAAAGAACTTTTGTGTTTTTATTTTTATAATCGCATGGAATGCTACTTTTTCTATAAAACATTTTGCAACCCATCTTAAATTATCTGTAGCCTATCCAATGTCAAAAAATATTCCTTTCCAGGTTTAGTGAACAGTTGAGTCGTGATGCTCCTCTTACAAAAAACTCATTGTCTACCTACAAAAGATTGTTCTTTTTATTTTACAACTCCATGGTTGAGAATGTCCTTCTCATTACGGTATCCATACATACAAACTTACTCCTTCGAATTAAGTCATTCGTGTTATCATCGTTAGCTCGTTCCCAGTACCCGATGAGACACGCACACCGCGTCCAATATCCCGTAGCTGGAATCAATAGTAGCATTAAACTGTATCTCGGTTCTCGGCTGCGTTCAATCACTCACACGCCTCCTTCGGTAATGACGGCAAACGAGCTTTTTTATCTGTTAATTGCAGACTTTGCGCTTTATCAGAGACTCAATAATAAACATGAGGGCATAGTATAACTAAATATTATTTGCTTTGCTACAGAATTTTAGTGTATTTATACCCATGGGAATAATTAAATTCATGTTTAGTAGATTTCGGTTGAAATAGATTCAACCTGATAATAATTAACCCAACCAAATTATACAACTACCCTTTTTGGTCAAGATCTCCAAAAAGTTTCCGTAAAATATACAACTCGGCTCTTGGTTTCGGAATTTTGAACTTCGTATAGAAAGTCTGTGCTAGCAATAAATGAGGATGTCCCACATAATTTTACCAACAGGACGAACACTTAAGCCTTTCGCGAGAATCTTCAGCTTACGTCTTTACAATACAAGAGTCAGTATAATATACTGGTGTTGCATAACTCGAGTTTCCGCGAATGTCGGCCCGCGAGCCCGCCGGGCTAATTAAGCGCATTTCTAAGTCCGCAAAAACCCGCCGAGCGGCCCGAGTGTGGACCAATTAACATTCTGCGCGCGGCCGACTCACGGTGGAAGCGGAGGGCTTGAGACGTCACCGACGCACCGAGGACGAGGCTTGGTCAGCCAGAACTAAACATTCGACAGGTCTACCTGATCCTGCCTGATGGCTGTGCTCAGCGAACTATTCTTGCTAGCTTGTAGCACAGCCAGATCTTTAAGTGCACTTACGGCTCTATCACAAGTATACACATACTTTATGTAAAATTGTATTAAATTCCGGCGTAGAACAAAATAAATATATTATAAATACAATATTAGTAATTTATTCTCTCGTTATCTTCAATTCCATGTTTTTTTGATTTAGACAAAACTTGAATACTGACAATAAATGTATCCTTTTCACACTTACATATTTATGTTATTACAACGTATTATAGTCTGAGAAAACTATGCTTATCAATAGCAGAGCAATCATTGAGTATAACTGACTCGTCTATGTATAATAGCTTTTAACATAGAATATGATAAAAGAAACTCTCCGGATGGGTTAAACGAGATCGGTGCAAATCAGTGCGGCGCGGAGGCTGTCCGGGTTCATTAAATTGCCTTAACAAATTATAAGGCGCACGCTCCGAGCGGACGTCATCATCATAGGAACATTTTGCGAATAAAATTGTAACTTCATTAAGATTATACACGATTTATATTTAACGATTTTGCAAGGCTTATGGGACAAAGGTCCGGTTAAAGGTTTAAACAAAAGTCTCTTATTAAATACGAAATTATTTTTATTTCATTACTTTTCAATTTAATTGACGCGTGTATCATTTTTATGGTGATATACACATTAAAGCTGTTTGTTAAACCCAGATAGTAGCAAATGTTCGCGTGATTTGTATCAGTAACTCAGCATTGACGCGTCCTGATGCAATTAGCGGATGCGAACGCGAACGCACACACGCACACACACACGCGTACGCACATCCTCGCTGCTCTCAAAAAGTCGTGACCAGACACTCCAAACCCTGTAATCATGAGCACATAATGCATGTGCGTGGATATCAACAATTTATTTTATGCGGTTTCAACTTAATCACCTATTGTGTAAAGGTGATGGAACTCGCGGTTCATCTCCCTTGTAGCAGCCGAATAGTACTGTCTAGCTTAAACCTGTAAATCAGACTCTTCCCACTTGCAAGGCAAGAAGATGGTACCGTACCGTGAAGCATTTTTGGCCATAATTGTTTTTAGTGTCAAGTGTAATCCAGGGCTGCAACAATTAACATAATATATTATGTTAATTAAATATTCGGTTTACAATGAAACTGTGTTACAATGAAACAGTAAGTGTTACAATTAAAAACTCTGCATTAAACTAAAAACTATTAGACATCAGATTTTTGCTTCATACTTGTATTTAGTTTTCACTTAAGTATCTAGATAGCCGTATAGAATTTAATTACAAATTTCGAGCTGACCTGTATGTTGGTGAGTGTAGTACTACGAGTATATGTTTCTCGGTTCTCTACTTGAAACCTATAATTTGTAGAGCGAGTGATTAGAGCAACAAACAACCGATATTACCGAACGGTTGCGGCGCTGGAGCCGGCGCAGCACGATCCACGCCTGACCCTCACACCTGGAACGCGAACCAATTACACCACTACGTGATTGTTAAGAGAACACCCTTCCACGCCCTGAACTAGACTCTGGCTCGATCACCTTACACTGCATTTTACGTTGGTCATCATACTGATAGCGGATTAAAACCTTTAGAGTACGAAATGTACGACGAATAGTTTTTGTTCCGTCTTTTATAAGAGCAAATCATTGATTTAAAACCTTTCTCGGAGGAAATACCTAGTTGCGATTGATAAATTGTTAGGCACTCATTGATATAAATGTGAACACGCTATGGATGTAGCGAATGGCAAAAAAATTATGTCAATCCTGAAATAGATTTTCTCATATCATTTAAATCTTTCATAACACAGTATCTACAAGCATCCGTTCCCAAATGCAAACACGTGTAAAATAAAATGAATAAACATAAGCATTTTTGTTTGTTACAAAAAGTAGCCGCAAAAATCTTTATATATAGTCATGAATATTAATCACAATTCACATTTCACATTTCACACCATAACCCAACTGATATTATCAAGAAAGATTCAATATCGGAGTTCATAAGTTTGAATATGGTTGTTGATCATTTTGATAGTAAGTTTATAGAACAACGCACAAAACGTAATTAATCCATATACAACAGACAAGCCAGTCCCAACGTTGCTGCAACACTGCCCGGCTGCTGACGCCGGCCTGATCGACGGCGGTGCAGCGGCAGGACGGCTGTGAGACGACGAGGGTGACGACTGCAATGTCTGATTTTGCCGTGCCAAGTTCTAATCTGCGCAAACGCAGATATACCGCACGGCGCCTATTTCCGCCCATTATCTCGTTTTCATCACCGCTCTCGAGATACTAGTAACTACTAATTATGACTTTCCAGCAATGCGGCTGCGGTTCTTGAACTGCTATTGATCCGCACGATTCGACACGCAACGATGTGATGCAATAATGCAAACATGTTTTCATAAAATTAATATATAGCCCTATACAGTGTATAGATTTTTAACTACTCAAATTTTATATCAATACAATTTCATACTCGGTAACCCCGACAACTAATCTATTTTTTCCCTACGAGTAGGATTACGGCAGTATTGCAATGAATAAAGGGCTTATCTGCGCATATAAATAAAATTGAAGTGTATTTTTGTAATTCCAAAAATAACTGCTTTTCACTGCATGCATATGAAAGTATATATGATACTTACAAAGACATTATAAGACGCTTGCCCGCTAGGTTTTACCCGCAAACCACGCTTCGGGCGCAGGCCCGCTGCTCGCAAATAGGCGGCAATTTACCAATGTTATTTAAAATAGGATATGTATTAGAGGTCATCTTTATATTATATTTTTTTATTATTTTTATATTATAATTTGTTAAGGCGCAATCGCAACTTTAAGCCGCATGGCCAGCTGCGTCACGTGCACTCGTCTACGGTAAACGGATAACATAGATTACAATTTCGTATGCACTAGTTCAGTTTACACTCATGTGTATTAACAGTGTCTAGTTGTTAATTGTTATCCTCAAGATAGTAAAACACGCAAGTGACGTGATTACATAATGTAATCTCAATTGTCGCAGTATAACCGCACTGGCGAATATTAAATTCTAATTTGTACGCTCTTATCCCGGGCGGGCTCTGTTTTCACGACTTTACCAAGGGATTTTAATAAATTTTACAAATATACGAGTACATATAAATAAAGTGTATTTTGTGACAGTATAATGTCTATCAGACAACCTTGTAGTAAAAAATATATTCATTCGTACTATTAAAATTAGAATAAATATATACCAATAAAAATATAGACCAATTGAACTATTTTTTAGGATATTTTTATCCGTGTTAGGAGATGACTTATCTAAATATGAGATTGTATGTGCTCCACAAGAAACAAAGTTGGTCTTGACCTTTTCGTACCTAATTAATAATTGATAATTAATTATGCGATAAAAAATTAAATACAAATATTATTGTATTAATACGCTGAAGCATTATCGCCTCGCTGATAGCCGAGGAATTATCGATCTTAGCAAATTATAACAGCGTTGTTATCAAGTTCAAGATCACTCATTACAAGACGAGGGAGGCAGGCAGTGGCGAGCGGTGACCATTAATATAACGCAAACGCTCATCAGATACAAGCGCACTTCCTCCCGCACGACTTATGTTGTTTGCCTTTATTTTTATTGCGATTGTTGACTCGTTTAATTACTACAGATTAAATTTACTTTTAAGTATATTTGAGCAGCAATTGATCCTGTTTGTTATCGATAGGTAACGATCACTCATGGAATCCGATATGGTTTAACCTTATCGGAGTCCATGAGGGACTCTCCGTCCGTCTCTCCGTGAGTACCGTGGAGCATACCACAAGACTTACGAAATAGAGGAGAGATTTGTGATCAGCAGCACAGTATAAAAAAGATTCCACTAGAGGTACAACATGAACCAACATTCTAACCATGGAGGAATAGGATCTGAATCGTTCACAACTGTATAAACCCCAGAATATGCTATCAAAAATAAAGGAGATAATAATAGAGACTTAGGAAATATGATTATTATATTTGATACATATTTTCCATTCCTTGAATCGAAGACTGCCGCGCATTTACCTAATTAGTGCCGCCGACGATTGATATCTAGAAGATATATCCTCGCACCGCTCCCTGTAAGGGCCGCATCGATCAACCGAACTATATTTTGTGTAACATTTCACCTCATACATCATACATTGCAGAGATTAATAGTCGCCATTTGTCTCAAGACTTTATCTCCTGTTTAATGCGAAGGATAATTCTTTAACATTCTTTACTACAGGAATATCAATTTTAACTTCAATTTTCATTTATTCATTGAACAATAAAAATATTCAAGTTATTTTATAGAAGATTAATATACAAAGTAAAATTATCGACGTTTCATGCATATATAGATAAATGACATTTGTCTACGGTAGAGCGTGGAGCTTTGACCGTGCGTATGTTTACAACTCTTAATACAAGATGGCGCTAGCAGCTATACATTAATATAATATTTATTTACTGACAATATTTATTAACAAAGTTGTCTAAACCCGTAAATTACACTAATTTCCCAAAATAAATAATTAATTATATATAAAATTACGAAAACATAAATCCTTACTTTTTTAAGACAGTTTTGTGGCGAAGACATGACTAGTAGAGGCGTGTTTAATTTTATAAATCGTTCTGCTTATGCTGACATGCTATAAAGAACTTTAAATGTTGTAAATATGATTTTATTAAAACATATAAGTAGTGTATACATGTCAAGCCCTTATGGGACTGCCCAGACAATGGCTGCAACCCTTTTATGTCCCACTGCTGGGCACAGGTCTCTTTTCACAATTGGGGAAGGACTGGAGCATACTCCGCCACGCTGCTCCAATGCGCCACCACGCCCGGGAAGAACTGGTTAGTGGCCAACCAGTATGTCGGATGTTTTCAAACCCCCAAATGTATTCCGATGAGGTTTAACGACTGTCATCCATCGATAACAACCAGGACCGACTGCTTGACGTGCCCTCCGAAGCATGGAAACGTACATGAAAATGCCACTATCGGTCAGACCCATCCAGTTGCTGACCGCGCCCGGCGTTGCTTAAATTGCGTGATCACATACGATCTACACAAGCTGCAGGGCTATGCATGCTTCGCCCAGACAATGCCGGCAAAAAAATAGAGCTCCCATGATGACTTTTAAACCTGATTCATATAAATCGTTTGTATAGAAAAGTTAGAATAACAGAAATTAAAAATGCCACTCACTCATTCTTGCGAACGCTACATACTTATCGTAATGACTACGCTGATTCATTGTTGCTGGTTTTTTCCAAATCGCATGGAACTTAATTATATTCTGCTTGAGTACAGCCTTAGAACTACATAGAAGACCGCAAGACCGCAACCGCTAATTGTGAGACTTAGTAATCATATAGCCCCTGTGTGTCCTAATGTCTACAAGAACAAGTGTTCACAGTTAAGATATATTATTTCAGAAAGAACTGGTTCTCCTGCTTAAGATTACCTTTTTACATTGGTCCTAAATACATCTCTTCAATAAATGATAAGCATTTGTTGAAGCTTCAAATGTCCAACTAGATTAATAAATATTAAAAATTGTATTTATTGAGACATCGTGTATGCTTGTTGTTTACTATTGATGCTAGACAAGAAGCATGAAATTTGGCTAGTAAGATACCTACTGGAACTAAATACCCATCCTCGCATGGAGCGTCGATCACTCCATTCGAACCTTTTAGCAGCTCTACCCTACGGTAGTATCTACTAACACTAACTACGATAGGAGTAAGAATTAGTATAGCTCTTTAGTCCTTTTTTTATCTAAAAGTATGAATCTTAATTATAGCGATTAGATTAGACTAGATTTCTTGAACACTAATTCTTTAAAAATAGAAAAAGAAAATAGAAAAGGTTGCTGTCCTTTTTTCAGTTCTACCTTCTGAACGAACGCTGAAATGAACTATATTTTTATCATCAGACCTCATTTTACATGGAAAATTAAGTAATGAATAACAACGTTAACAGAAGGTAAATTGATGGAAGTCATTAGTGTAATTGTAACTTTATAAACTTAGTCAACGCACTAATCACAGATGGTTGTACATAATAACACCATACAAAGACACATAGAGCAAGTACTTCAAACAAACCACATGCGAACGTCCGTTTGTCCATCTAATGTCAGCTATTACAGCCGCGACTCCCATCCATTGATTAGACATTACACCATAAAACCTATGGTATATAACACGGATTTTTTTCATACTGACCAACTTCACGGTGGTGTATCAAGCAAATATGACAAGGAAAGCGGTTTGCCTATTCGTGATGCTGGCAATCTCCACACCAGGCCTTCGGGCTACCGTGGAGGTTATGAAGGACGTTACACTAGGATTCGGAGAAGCGCTGAAACACTGCCGAGAAGAGGTAAAGTAGACCACAAAACTGTATAATATTTACTATGCGTATATATAGTGAAGATTAACATATAAACAGCCTATAATAGCTCAAATGTCAAATATATGTTTCACGTAGACGACCCGTATGGCGTAATGGTCCTGGGTTCGATTCCCAGCGAGGCAGAAATTTGGATGATGAGTTTAAATTTCTGTTCTAGCTCTGGGTGTTTGTGTCGACTTTGTGTGTTGTCCATGGCACCCACCTGTGGGACTATGTGTATGAAGCGTTATTTTTTATAGTAGGTAGGTAGTATCTATATTCAAATCCAGCCTAAAACAGGACTGATATCTTGTTTAAAGTCGGTTGTTTGTATAACTAGTATATATAATAGGCTAAGGGATTCCTATTCCATTCCTAGGGATAAAGATAGAAAGCTTTGTGTCAAGTCTGTAGCATATGCAGCTCTTTAAACAAAAATTGTATGATATCGAGGTAGTAAACCACCACCACCACCTGCTGGTGAGCAGTAGACTAGCGCCTACGAACTACTGCTGTAATAAACCACAGAATCTGCTTTGCTAATGTTTAACCACTCTCTTTTTATTATCCAGAGCCAGCTAAGCGAAGACAAAATGGAGGAGTTCTTCCATTTTTGGCGCGAAGACTTCAAGTTTGAAGACCGCGAGCTCGGCTGCGCCATCAAGTGCATGAGCAACCATTTCAACCTGCTCACCGATTCGCACCGCATGCACCACGAGAACACCGACAAGTTCATAAAATCATTTCCCAACGGTGAGCTCTTTTTCTGAAATAGGTGTCGTAACTCGTTGATATGAGCCCACAGGAGCAGTATTTGGGCTGCTACATGCTCGTTTGAGGAGCATGGTAAGGTATTATTTAGATTAAGCGACATACGTCATCAGTCATAGCAGATAGACGTCAGCACATTTCATGTTTCCTTTAGACAAGATTAAGGCAAGGACTTTGTTACTTTTTATGACATTCTGGGGTAAGCGATATTATGTAACCCTTGAATAACAGTATCTCATATTAATTGTATGGAACAATCGAATCTATATAAAACCTCATACTCGTTGTGTAGGTGAACTGCTAGCTAAGAAGATGGTGACTATCATCCACGAATGCGAACAGCAGCACGACGCGGAGGCGGACCACTGCTGGCGTATCCTACGCGTGGCGGAGTGCTTCAAGCGCACCTGCCAGGAGCAGGGCATCGCGCCCACCATGGAACTCCTCATGGCGGAGTTCATCATGGAGTCGGAGGCGCGCTGAGCGCACACACACCGCTCGGAAACAACTACCAACGACCGCCGCTAGACACCTGGAACAAATATTATCGTGATCTTCATAATTTAAGATAGACTTTGTATAAGATTACTGCGCGCGCAGCAACTGGTACACATGTAGGTTATTAGGATATCTGATACAAAATATCTTGTCTGCGATCACTGATTATAGATTTTTGTATAAATTCGAAATCCAAAAGACACTAAATGATAAAAATAATTGGTAATCAGCTTGCTTTTGGTACTCACTGTACATGTAATAACGTAACTAATAAACTAATAAATAAACGTAACCCTACTGTTGTAGTAAATCCTTATATATTATAGATTATATAATAGATATATATAATTACAAGTTCAGGAATTAGAATACAAATTGACATTTATCTTGCACCTTCGCTAAATAAATCTCACTGTGTACTAAAGGTATAGTTAATGTAATTTTCTAGTTTTAAGATGTTGCCTAATCAACGACCAGCTTCAGTAATGGACTTTGTTATTTAATAAACAAAATTGTAGCTGTCTATATTATTATTTGTACAATCACTTATCGCTTCGATTCCTAATATAATTGTGCAATAATATTTTTTATGTGAACTTATCATAAAAATACTGAAACAAGCTCTATACACACTGGCAAATAAACAGAACACAGGATACATACAATTTTCAAGATTTCAAGATAACCTGTTTGATTTTTCTTTAGTCTGGTTAAAGAGGTCTACAAAATGGTATTATAGATATTTAAAACATTTGACGCTTAGACACTCCATCTGAGTACCGTATCATTTGGAGTTCGATCCTAATCTACGCTGGATCGAACTCCAAATTATCTCATACTTAGATTTTGATTATTTAATCCTCAATAACTTTACTTCCCACGTCAGTAACTTTAATAAGTTGTTTTTTATAACTGGCAGGTAGCAAACAAGCATGCAGTTCATCTGATGATAAGTGGTAACTGCCACCAGATGTACATAACATCTGTAATCAACCAAAGATATCTAAGGAAAAAAGATCTAAGTTCTTTCTTAGGTCTTCCACAAATGCGTTCCTATCCC
Source organism: Udranomia eurus (assembly GCA_018250275.1). Classification (NCBI taxonomy): domain Eukaryota; kingdom Metazoa; phylum Arthropoda; class Insecta; order Lepidoptera; family Hesperiidae; genus Udranomia; species Udranomia eurus. Next base: position 11,062 of record DWNJ01001040.1, read on the forward strand.
TGAGGACTAACTTGGAACGCTTGGATTAAGTATCTCTCGCTGACCACACCCTTCAAACCAGAACACAGCAGCAAGAACACTATTATTATAAGGCATTATTATTAAGAAATGGGAATGAAATCACTGCCTTCCGCCAGTTGACCATAATATAAAACTTGATTAATTACTTCGCCGACTCTCGGCCCCTGGTTTTACCAGACTATGAATTGCAGTTATAATATCTTACAACTAAACATAAGACTCTTATAAACAATTATTAACCTAATTGATCACGACTACTCCTGACATTTCTAGGATTTTTATTTATTTATTTAATTGATTGAATTTACAGTCAGAAGTATACATTGTAGTAGGATAAAGGTGAGAAAAATTACAGTTTCAGGTGAAGACTGCATTCAAATATAGAAGACAAGTACATACCGATTAGAAACCAACTGAATTAATTACAATAGGTCAGAATATATTTAAAAAGAGTAAATAATTAATGTAAACACTTAACTATAATTAAAATAATTTCAGGTATAAATATCATTAAGACATATAAAACAAATCAGAAAAAAATTGTTATTAAATAATACGCACATTTCATAATAATCTGGAAAAAACAAATCATTATAGAATATCAAAGTTAATTAATAATCATTGTGTATTAAAATTGTTTATAATTAATAAAAGTATGTATTAATTAAATCATGTTTCTTCGCATATTTGATAGTAGGGTCATAAGAAATTGTCTGACCTCATGATCACAACATGGCAACAATGGTCTCAACGTGTTTGGACTATAGACGCAGTCCAGCGGCGGTCAAGCTTCAGTATACGTATACATGTTACTAAACATTACTTTTTAGTTACTTCGAATGCCTGTTATAAATTTACATAACATATTCATTTTAAACTGTAACCTAACCTATTCTGTTGATAAAATCTTACTACATTGTTTTGTAAAGCCAGTTGTCGACCGGATAAATAAACGTATTCTGGATTTTTTATTAGTGTATTAATATATTAATATTGATAAGTATATTAATATGGGCTTCCAGTTAGTTTATTCATTAAATTAAAAAAAAACACTGACGAGCACATACTCGTACACAAAAGTTCAGCTTTGTGGCTTTCATAATAAATAACCGTAAATATATTTTAACAATTGGTGATTAAACCACGCTCGTTCGTTCCAAAAGCGGCTCACTACAATAAAAACTAATTTTGATATACTTAATATTGAAAATATAAGTACTAATTATAACTATAGTATCTATAATAGGAAACAAAAGTCAATTTAGCATCATAACTGAAAAGTACAGTTAAATTAACTACCTCACTGCCAACTGAACACACGTCAAGTATTTTATGTCTGTAGTAGTACGGGGATGTAGCTCAGTGGTAGAGCGTTCGCTTTGCATGTGAAAGGCCCCGGGTTCGATCCCCGGCATCTCCAAATTTTTGAAAAAAAATAAATTTTATGTTTAGTTTTCATAGTTTTCAAGCATATTTTTATACGATATTTTTTAGAAAAATATGAAATTAAAATATACTTAAATAACAAACAAACAAAATATAATATTTATTATATAATATTTACTTATATAATATTTACAAACATTGTTTTTTACCATTTTTGTCATATGACCTCACCTCAAGGTCTGGTCAAGGTTTAGACCCGAACTATAGTAGTTACACATAACACGATGTTTTATAATAAACTGACAACTAAAATATAACACGGCAACTGAAATACACAAAATTTTAATTCGTACATAACCTAAATATTTAAAATTACTATTTAATAAATAAATGTGCTTAGTTATACTAAATAAATATAATTTAAAAAAAAGATTTGACCCCGACGTGATTTGAACACGCAACCTTCTGATCTGGAGTCAGACGCGC
>DWNJ01001041.1:0-12950 GCA_018250275.1 Udranomia eurus
CAGACAGACAGTGGGAAGACACTGGTTATATCGGTACAAAACATGCGTTCCGTTCTATGAACTATTTCTTCTATGGTGCTACGTAACTTGTGCTCACACGGACGGGGCGCGCGGGGAGACTCTATCAACGACAGGAATGACTTTGCACATGTTTGGCTTATTACCTAAAAGCTTATAGATTTAACTTTTAATTAAGTTGAATAGGCGTTTTTTTATATACGATTACTAAAAGAGTCGTCACTATTGTTGTATAAAACGATTTTAGGAGTTTTGTTTAACGTTTTACATTTCGATTAATACGAGTATATACCTAATGGCATTACTAAAATAATACTGTAAAATATTCGTAGTACAGTTTTAAAAAATACAATACCTACTCACATGCACATTACATTTTGTTTTATTATTATGGTGAGTCTTTTAGCCAATAATTAATAAGTCCCATGGCACAATCTCGGATTATTAATATAATTATTAACAATATAATCTTTAAAATTATGAGAAAAAATTAAAAACAATATAACAAATAAAATATTACATATTCAAAGGTTGGTCTCATTGTTATCTTAACAAGTAATTTAATACGATTCAGAAATAAAATATGATAAAGAAATACACTTAGAAATATCAGCACTCAGCCACTTTGTAATTCTACGCGTGTAAATGTGCAAAGTAGTGGCGCTAAGTAGCGTGACGAGCCGCTTACACGGACAGGGTCGCGCGGGGTAAAGCTGTCTACGACCGGAGTGACGTTGTGCAGGGTTGTCTGTTTGTGTATATTTTGACTGTATATCGCAATGGTCTCCATGGCGGACTGAGTTCGATTCTCATCTATGTAAAAATTTCCGGTCTGGGTAGTTTTATTATCTTTGTGTGTAGTCTACAGTACCCACGACACATGATCCTAGTGTGGTAGTATGTGTGTGTAACGTTATTATTATACTTTTTATGTATAAAATGGATAATCTAGTAATTTACTTTAATGTCACATTAACAGAGTCTGGTGTTAAATTTCCGATATTTGGTTGATGACAAAAACATTTGGTAAATAAATATACTAAATGGTTATCTCACTCCTACCCAAGAATACGCATACTCAGCTGTAGGAATGCTCTCAGTCAAAGCGATGTACAGCCCTAAGAGAAAGCTCGGTTGGGCTTTGAAGTTCCCGCTTAATAGCGCGTGAAGAGCCCGCAAATCAACACAACGATATTCCTGCCTATACTAAATAAACGATGAGCACTCCACGTGATGTTTACACACGGTAATGATTCTTCGGCAAAGGCTCTCGGTGAGGATATCCTGGGAGAGAAGGGACTCTTCGTCAGGAGTTACTTGCGTCATGTCACATCCATACTTCCATACTAATATTATAAATGCGAAAATATCTCTAGCGGTTCAGAAGTTTGGAGAGTTAGATAACATTTGGTATTATATATAAACGATTTCCTTACATAAAATATAGAGTGACATATTTTGTAATGCTATTAACATTACGTGTTATTAAGAGTGTGAGATATTTAATTTGTCCTAATCTTTTTTTGTATGTTACTGTGAGTTAACCTTAGAAGATTGATACATGAATTTTTTGGAAGCCATTTTATGATAGATAGATACATTTCTGTCCGTAATTTTGATGTATCTCATACGGTTTAGCCAGCGTTTGCTGTTGTAATGTAAGCTCTTGAAAAACGTTTTTTTGACGGCTTCATCAAAAAACATGGAATTTTCTCTTTATAAAAATATTTTATTAGAATATTTTGTATTTATAAATCTTCTGGAATAAATTGTCTACATAACAGTGAAAACTGGTGGACAGGTAGAGGGCGTCTTTGTATACTATGTATTGAAGATTAGTACTATTATCGTCATAACAATCGAGGCTTCGAAAATAATTCGTATCTAGCGTTATTTTAGCATTATTTTAATAGGCACCGGCAATTTTCATTGCTAATATTACCTGGTACAGCTATTCGATACAGCCTGGTACATCCATTTATAACTGGGAGCACTAATAGCCGTGGGTCACGTAGCAACACAGGAAATATAGGATGACTTTCGAATAGAAATACCACGATCACAGAAGTACTTAACATTTGACAGAGAGACATGATATGACTTGATCACTAAGTACCTATAACATTTGACCAATTATATAAGGTTTAAGATTTTAAAAGTTTATAAAGTCGTTTGAAGTTTGTACTATCGTTTCGTGATGAAACTTTAAGCAAAATTGCGTCAGTCTTGGTTTGAACAAATTTATGAAGACGGTAGTTTTTAGACACGACTCACACGTTAACTACCTTGAACTCCGAAGCCGAATGGATATGCCAAAGGACTATATAAAACTGTGTCTTCTAACGCCCCTGTCTTTTTTCTTACCACTGACGATGCGTGTTCATGATGATCCTTTTTTAGAACCTTTTAGGGTTCGACTCTGCAGGCACCACCGTCCCACCTTTTCTGCCTTATAACAGCAGTGTTCTTGCTGCTATGTTTTGTTTTGAAGGGTGTGGTCAGTCTCTCTAGACACACTTAACCAAAGCGTTCCAACTTAGTCCTCAAGAAAGAACTTCGATCCTGTCTTGGGTTGATTACAGATGTCCAAGGGCGGCAGTGACCACTTACCATCAGGTGGACTGCATGCTCGTTCGGAATTTTTTTCTTAGGTCGACCAAGACGCGTTGCTACCTCTGAGTAGTAAGTTGAAACGCCACGGTAAAGTGTGTTTAGAGAGACACACTTAACTTGGTCAGAGGTCCTTTCAAACCAGAACACAGCAAGAAAGCTGATGTTATACAGCAGAAATAGATGCGGCGGTGGTGCCTCCGGGGTCGAACCACCAAATGTTCTACCACCTTCACACGAGCCCGTAGCCGTTTTTGTTTGTTCTTCACTCTGTAGTTAACATTTCAGCGCAGAACAATTAATTCTATGGCTCTCGATTGATCGTTTCATGTCCGAAACGTTGAAACGAAATGTTTGCGAAACATTTGTCTTAATACCTTCCGATTAGCCTATTTACTGGAATTATTCTGTCTCAGCGTAATCAATCTTAAATAATTAAGAAGTAGACAACCCATACCAGATATACCAGAGGTCCAGGTTCAAGGTTGGCAGTTGATTTTTTAAACTAACCATTATGCATATTAAGAAAATGAGACAAGTGTTTAAACAAAGCCAACGTTATAAAGAAAAAAACGTGTAAAACTCTTTATTTCCATGTGATTCATTAATTCACTTATTATTGAGTAATTGAATGATCCTAAATATATTTTCTTTTGACCATTGACACATTATCATCATATCAATAGACACAGGTAGAACGCATACCATTTGAAATTTAAACTTTTTTGAAAATACTAACAGTTTTTTAGTTCAACCACAAACAACTTGTTAAAACTCGGCACAATAAATCTGTCATGTGTGAACAAACGGCCCGTCTGACCCCAATATCACGCGGATGCAGTTTGGAATAAGTTATGAATTGTTTTATGACAAGTAAATTTGCTTATAAACCAATATTTTGTACGCTATTCCGTGGATTGCATTGAAGTGGTGTAGGAAGTCGAAGCACATTGGGTTTATAATGTTATTAATATTACGAGTATAAATGCGAAAGTTTGTGAAGATGTTTGTTACTCTCTCGCTCAAAAATTACTAAACGAATTTAGATTAAATTTTACATTATAATACTTTATACAAAGATATTGTGTAAATTGGCTGGAATATAACAATAAAGTTTCAAGTCTGAAAAACTCTGTCATTCTGCCTAATACATATATGTATAACGAGGGAAAAACCGCGGACAACACCTAAGTAAGTAAGTAAGGGCAGTATAGTAGTTGTAGTTCCATTCTCCAGATTGAAAACCAGTGCCCAGTATTGGGACATTTTGCTTTCATTCGTTTTTACCGGTACTGAACTGAACTAAGCAGGACAGACTTTCTGACGTAAACTGGTACATTTTATCATTATCATCATTAAATACAAAAAATATATAAAATAATGCCTATGCATCCTAAAGTCTCTGGCCACCAAGGGCGGATGAGGAGTACATAGTTTTATTTAAAAAAAACTAATCAGAACAATTGCTTCACTCTAGATTGAGAGTGGAGAGATCTATTTTGCAGTTTCTTCGATATTCGGTGATTAATCAGATCATTCTACACGAGTTTAAGTTGTCAAAGCAATCGCGAGATGATGAATGTCTCCGAGTTATAATAAATCCTCGTACAATACAAGTTCTGATAAGTTTTTTCTATGACTTGCTTAATTTTTCCTCCGCTGTTATCTCAGCGTGATGGATTGCTATAAAAACGTAAACTTCAACACCAGCTACAACTTGTTCGCGAGTGGTCAACCGCGTTTCGTTCTTGTGAATCTATATGTCATAGCCGGTGGTTTCACTCGCATATATAGAAGAATTTAAAAACATAAGTTTAATTATTTTGAAATTTATCTGAACCGTACTTACTCTACACTGATAACTAAATATAATATCTAAAATATCTAAAAAAAGATCAAATTATTTAATCATAGCAACAAATAATCAATTTAGATAAGAGATTGAATTGAATTATCCGCATAAAACCTTCTATTGCGCAAGTAGGTGACCGCCCCCAATGAAGATACCTCACAAAATTATTATTGTTATAATACATATTAATTCAACAAATTTTTTTATGTCCGCACGGATAACCTTCCGCCACGTGGGCCGACGGAGTGTTATATGGGAGACTCCAACCAATTCTATCTCTTACTTCACTTATTTTATTATATATTATATAGAACTGTCATATATATGATCTTTTTATACACAGTATCCTTCGTTTTTTTAGTCCCGCCTTTATTGATTTCTATTTCTCTTTCATGTTGACAGGGAGAGAATGCTTACAGCATTAAGTCCTTTTGTGCCTTTATGAACATTGGTATGACAAAGTTAAAATAAATAAATATGTGATATTATGGAAAGTAAATTAAAAAAAACATGCTGACCAGTGAGACGGCTGGGTTGATCAAGTTGAAGCATGCACAAACAGTTACACAACTCGCTCGCTCCGACCCATTTATGCGCTTTTTAGTGTATACTTCACCATCGCCGACATTCTATCGCATTCACTACAGGCCGCTATAAAATGTTTTATTTCCGAGCCGCGTTGAGATTCGTTCCGAATTCATTGTGTATCCCCGCGGAAATAGAACAGATTGGATATGAAATATGGGCCACCGGGTTCGTACAGGCGTTGGTTATCGGCGCCGGGTCAAAGCCGTGATTTTGATAACAAGTCACAAAAGTATATAGGAAGGAATATGCGAATCTGTATATTCCGTTTATATTTTTAAGATTGAAAACTTAACTAAACAGAAAATTGTTTGGTTGTTAGAACTTATGGAAAAAATGGCAGCTTCTCTAACTATGACATGGGCGTTGAAATTTACTTATGAATAAAAGAAGAGAAGAGAGAGAAATTATTCTTGTTCGACTCAATACATGATACTAGAGGATTTCAGATCCCGACAGTTCAGTTCTCCCAAATTGTTCTTGATGAATTTCTAAAGCCAACATTTCTTCATCATTATAAAGGCAACAGAAAGTCCCTTGTCGGATGTCGGATTTCATAGCTAAGACTGAAGTGGATTGACAGACAAATAGACAAACGAATCGTTTACCCTTACGAAACGAATAATTCTAATGTTTCTATTGGGTCAAGGTTTGAAATGCCGGTAGCCCAATTGAAGATTATAAAGATTAGTAGTATTAAGGGTTTAGAGATTCATTTTCCGAGAATAATCTAGACATTTATGCTTCATGCATACAAGCGCCAGGCAGCGATATCACAAATTTTGCGGTTGCATTGTTTAATAAATTTGCATACAATTAGAATGCAGAATTGGGGAGTCCCTACACATTAACGTGGGATCGGGCAAAGGTTCAATTGATTCCAGTACAGTACACTTCTTGTACAGTAGATACACCATCGGTAATTGTTACTAGTCCCACGATACTCGCACCGCCAATTCTTGTTGTCTGTAATCGTTATAAGTTAAAATTGAATGAAATGAAAACTATAAATAATAATATGTTATGAATATGATAAATATTTATGTGCCCTTATTATAATTTTATTATATCATTTGAAGTTAGTTTCTGATGTTTGCAGTCATTAGTTACCAATCAACACCAATTGAACACCTGCTTCCTGTTTCAATTACGTAATCTAGATCATATTATCAGTTACCGCATTCTATTGTTATTACTAACCAAGGTTATTTTTTTTTTCATAACAAAGTCAAAATAAAACCTACAACGTGAAGACATCACCGCTACATCTATTTTTATCTTATAACAGCAGTGTTCTAGCTGTGATTTGAAGGGTAAATGATGACCTAATCCGACTTAGTCCACAACAGTAACGTCGCAATTGTGTTCCACATCTTACCCTGTCTTGGTTGGATTACAAATGTCCATGGGCGGCAGTGAGCACATGCCATCAGGTGGACTGCATGCTCGTTTTCTACCTCAAAGTTATAAAAAAGAGCATGGTTGGTATACCGATGAGTTACGTATGAGTGAGGGGCGACTCTTTGTGCATGCTGAATGTTATGCCAATGTATGTAGATCGGTTGAGTTCTAAGCCAGGGTTATTATTTAAAATCATAGCCGGATTACACTCGCTTCGATGTAAAGACCGTGGATTTTCTATAATTATATTCTGTGAAGGATCATTTATGCAAGAAAGTTGTCTAAATATACGTACATTATTTCGGATTTATATAAAAAATAACTGAATAGCTCCAACTGGACTTTTGTTAAATTAAAGAATAAACGTATTTAATAAGATACTTCGTAGGTTGATATTCTAAATCAATTATTATATTATATGTGTTATTTTATTCATAAGGTGAGGTCAATTTAATTTTATACTAAGATCAGCTTATTGAAATCATAATGTAAGTTTTAGACTATGCGTCTGAGCAATTTTCTCTAGTCATAAACTACGTAAGTACCTACCTACACGTAAATTGCATACAGTGAGTGTAAAATGTATTCGTACACCGAGTATTTTGATGAACAACAGGTTAGCTCTATCGAAATATACAAGATATATATAAAACCTTTACGGATTATTCTTGTCTTAATATTTTCAACTAAAAACGATATTTAACTTTTAATTGTTATAAAATCCTTCTCTTATTTTATAACAATTTCGAAAAGAGCGATTTGTAAGACAACCACTAACGTATTCGTACACGATGGCATTACTAGCAATATTTGACTTTAAATCGCGAACACTGTTCGTGAATTTGTTTACACCTCTCAGTTTGTCCTTCCCTTTGTGTCTAGTGCAAAAAAAATACATTTTAGTCGGTCGTTGTTCTTTAGGGTTGAAAATGGGCCACCGAGAAGCCACCGAGGAGGATAGAAAGATAAACTAACCTATTGTTCATAAAAATACTCAGTGCAAGGGTACTTTTTACACTCACTGTATGTCTTATTCTAGTGGCGTTTGTAAGTCTTTGTTAAGGCAAAGAAACCTTTCTATTGAGCTCTTTTCATATTATTTTTTTAGTCTTTGTTAAGGCGAAACCATGTTTACATTGAGATCTTGTTATGTGTATATTTAGGAGACAAGTCACAATCAAATTAATTTTCCACTAAGATAACAAGTGTAATAAGATATTCAACGATCATAGACTTTGTTCCCAACTAATCTTTTAATAAAGCCGTCTTAAGTGGCTGCGTAATGAATATAAACAACATTAGCAAAGCAAATTACACAACATCCTATGCGTAAACTAAGGTGGCATATAAATCGTATATTTACTTATGTAAACGCAAAAACAATATGTTGTTTGTTTATATACGAAACGGTATTCATGTGTTTATTAATTATATAAATCACTAGTAGTGCGTAGTGGCTTTGATCACATGATTTGGCAAAATGAGAGCACATCCATAATGCCTCATAATGATTCATGTATCGGTAAATACCATTGATACATTAAACAATCAAATATTTCTACTTTATAATATTAGTATAGAAATTATAGCATAATAATTACTGAAGTCCTATTTTTATGTGGCAACGAAGGATCGTGACGTGGCGTTGACGTGAATCCACTCCTAACACAAGACGAGCTTAGCTGGAGGGGTTAACAAAATTATATTATATATTATAATGTATATCTATTATAATTATACGTACGGAATCCAAAAAGTTATTATTCGAATAACTCTGCTATGAAACAGTTTATGTATTCATACGATACAATTGGCAGCGGCTTATGAAAAAATTCAAAGGTAGTGCAACAGAAGTAAATAATGCAGTGATCTCTAGATTAAGCCCGCGTTCTTCCACTCTTGAATATTGGAGCTTGGAACTACAGGAACACGATTGCACCGTGTTTGCTCATGGCAGTATAAGTAGATCTTTTATCTATATTTATAAAATACTTTTATTTATTCATTCTTTTAAATAGTTAATTTAAAAGAATATTGGGTTATCTCCGCTTTAAATGAAATACTGATTGACTTATTAACGTATAGCTCTTCGTCTGTTAAAATCTTGTATGGCTGTTTTGTCACATTTGAAGTTAAATAGAGCAATGCGGTCAACTCCTAGTATATTGTAATTACTAATATCTGTAATAATTACTAGTTTCGCATAAAGTCTTGGGCGATAGATAGCTTATAATAAATCCATGGAGGAATTGGATAAACGCAAAAAAGTTTCATTTAAACCGATTCAGCAGGTTTCTGCGTTCGGCAGATAGACAAAAGTAACCGATTCGGCGAAATAGGAGGATGATTGTAATAAAAACAGTTTACAAAAATGTAAAAATTTCAAAGTTATAAGAGTTTAATTATTTATAGCTATAAACTAATTATGTAAAGCGCGAATATACCTCGAACGGATCTTAATTTAACTTAAGCGCCGACGATAATTCAGAGAACTTTTTGTCGGTCTGTCGCGAATGGCCTAGCTTCGTTATTAGATGATATCACAGCCAGATTCAGTGATGACTGCGCAGCATCCGACATAATTATGTTTTGTAGCGCGCTCAAATTGGGATCAATTTGCAAGACGGCTTTGTTCCTATGATATCGGTTTTCTCGCTGGCACACGGTTTTTGTCGGTAATGTTTCTATTTTTAGCGGGATGTGGCGAGACGGGGACAAGTGGGCATTCAGCAACGTTAAGTGTTTTGAATGTCGGACGAAGAATGAAAATAGTTCAGTAATATCGGAAGGTAGCTTGCAAGCCTATTGTTACTTATGATACTGTATTGTAAGACAGCTCAAAATTCCTTTATTTTATTGTGCTCATGAATATAAAGTGAGATGAATAATATGGATGGAAGATGATTAATAAATAGTTATTATACTGGTATGTGATTGTGCTGCCTACATTCCACATTCTTAAATTTTATACTAATAGATAAAGCTGAAGAGTTTGTTTGTTTATTTGATAGAACGCGCTAATCTCAGGAACTGAATTGAAAAAAATTTTTTGTGTTTGATAGTCCTATTTCCTTAGGAAGGCTGTCTAGCATTACACTAACATTCTTGGATAGCTTCAAAAACATTTATAAAGTAGTGTGCGCTATCAAACTGCTATACCCGGGTTCGCTGGGTTAATGGTTAATGATATGTAAGTACAATGTAGGTACTACAAAAGTATGGATTTTTAGTAGATCTAAAAATAAGTCCGCGATACTAAATGTCTATCCCTTATAAATAAGCCACAATAAGGCATTTAAGTTTGAGGCGGTACGAAGTGCGCCCGTCAGCTAGTATATAATATAATAAATTCTTTGATTTGTACGTAACTATGTTTACGCAATAGAATCATCTTATATCTCATAAGCTTTCTATATTTTATAATGACGGCTTATCATCAGCTAAACGGTTAAGTTTTGAATTCATATAATAACAACGAGATAATAATTTAAAGCCGGCAAATTTTTAATTTAAAAATAGCTTTAACGAATCTTCATAGTACGGTAAAAGCAAATGATATGTGGACTGATGCTGAACAAGAAGTCACACAGCACGCCTCTCGAAACGCAAAACAGAGTTCGGTATTTCTAAGCTCGTGAAATTATTCTAAACAGCAGATTGCTCTACATCCCAAACTTGTTAACTACTCGGAGCTTTAAGTTTAATTCATAAAATAGGTCACGGAACACTTTCCACTAACTTGAGTCTGAGCTTTTAAACTTTGCTGTAACTTTTTAATTTGTTTCGTGTAATTACAACGCTTCTAAATAAAAAGCCAGATTTGATTTAGAGGTCTATATAATACGCAAGTGTGTACACTTACTCATTGCATTTATAATCAAAGCTACAAAGCGAATGATATTTATAAAATTAATTCTTATTATAATATAAAATTGTGTTAGCAAACAGGTAACCTGTTTAGCTCTCACTGACGTCTATAATAATCAACTTAAGACTGGATCTAAATTGCAGCTGCGAAAGGGGGTTGCTACTCCCGAGAACTAATTAGAAATACTTCAGTGTGTCTCCACACCCTTCAAACCAGAACACAGATGTAAGGACACTGTTCTTATATGATTAGATGAGAATCAATAATCAAATGTTTTTATTCATTTTAAGATATACAAATACACAATGACCGTCTTTAGTCAGTGGTAATCGGTTTACGCCTTCAGGTTCTCAGGCTTTGGTAGATCGGGAGAAAAAAGTCGAAGGAAAATAACTCCTAGCACTCTTTAAAAGTAAGATGATTCTGGTCCGATACTGAACCCGCGGGACAGCAACCGTTTGTGTCAGTACTAGTCCACTTTCGATTGGGTAATGGTTCGGAAAGTTTCCACCTATTATACGCTCGTATTATTGTAATCTTCTAGGAATGGATTTAATAGATATTTACTCGCATAGGATAAAACTGGACGTGATTAGTAACACTGGAAGGGAGTTGGAGTGATGGAGCATAAACCGGTCGACAGCTTAACGAGTCGGCGCATGCTAAGTGGCCTAGAAAAGCACATGTTATTTATATCGGTCACCGCGGCGTAGTAGCTAGGAGTTGTAGTCGTTTCTGGTCCTCTGGGTTGACAGCGATTCATATTTTTATTACGTTTCTATTAACTCGCTTGGTTTCTTGCCTTCGGGTGAGTCTTGTGATCAATTTTACATTCGTGATGAGCTAGAGAGAGATGGAGACTTGAAATTTTGAACATAGCTCAGATTCGGGCTGGCAATACCGAAATATAATAATAAATAAAAACATAGAAATGTATACAAAATATATAGTACACTTGTATATTTTTAATACTAGGATGTCGTAAAAGTAGTGGCTCTTAACCCATCCAGCTTAGCTCAAGGGCTTGTGTTATCATTGGGTTCACGTCAATAATGGAATGAGGGAGTGAGGATCAAGCCTATCATATCGTATCTAAGCATATCTTGATCGTTAGTCCGACCCCCATCCATTGGGATATTGTAAGCGGCAATTACTTGTGCAGACAAATTTAACCAGGTTAAACGTCAACCAGGTATTGTTACGAAAAGGCTACGAGTCACTAAACGTGTGCATGTCAAAGAGATTTAAAGGGTAAATGTGTTTTGTACTCTTCTAGTGGACGCTGACGCTTGGGATCAATTTTTTTGCATGGAAGCGATGCCAGAGAGAGTATCTGTATCTCTCTGTTGTTGAAATAGTCGCGTATTCGATATAAACCGAGCAGATATAAATAATCTAGAGATAATCTCATAACTGCTTTTCTGCGTTATGAGGTACAAAATCGTGTGGTTGAGTTGACTAAAAGTTGAAGTAGTTAGTGCGTGAAAGAGTAATAATCCTCAAACCTTTGCATTTATCATATTTGCAAGATTAGTAGGACTGAACAAATAATAATAATAGGTGCGCTCGAAAGATATTTGTTTTTCTGATTCAGGACTTCATCCCTAATGGTATAAATACCAACCTATGCCACTATTACCACCGCACGGCGTCGCCGAAGGCGGCCACGATGACCCCGATTCTTCACGGCAGCCAATTGGTATCCCCATGCGGCAATCTGTTTCACACAAACACCCTGCACTACGGGGGCTAATCCAAACGAGGTCTTAACCTCAAAGGACCCTCACCCCCTTGGGTCAACCACAACCCCACCAATAAATAAAAAAATACCACCAATATTTGTGCTGCTGTGTTTTTGTCTGAAGGGTATGGTGAGCAAGACACACTTAGCATTATTTCCACCTAGTCGTCAGTAGTAAAATGTACCGATAATAATGAGCGCGCTCGACCCAACAACGACAAATAAGTTCCCCCCGAAATGAAACCCAAAATAAACCCTACCTCTTGAATCACAACACGTGGCATTTATGTTCCAAGAAATTGTAAATACTTCAAATTGGAAGCGAGTTTAGCAGGTTATTGAATTTACGCAGGTTTTCACGTCGAAGCACACGTAAATAATATTTCTCATTATAATTTTAATACACCATTTTGCTTCTGTAATTCGCAAAGGTCATTACCGTGTCAGCCGTATTTGACTTTCATATTTCATATTAATCCTTAATCCGCCGAATTAACGGGGAAGTTGGGGACAAATACTCAACAGTGGACGTACGGATTCCAAATTAAATAAGTCTTATTAAACTTATATTGAAACAACTCTCAAAGGGTTAGGGTCGAAAATTAATTGAAATTTTGTAAAAAAAGATTTTAAGAAGGTTGTCTATACGTAAAATAAATCTGTAAGTGACTGCTAGTACATGGAAGATACTTAAGAGAAAACCATTTTAGCGGTCTTAATTAGAGACTAGGAGCTAAAAAATTACTTTTAGAATATTTGTCTGTTTGTCTGTGCGTTTGCGTTTGCGTTTGCTTACGCTAATCTCAGAATCGGCTGATCCGGTTTGAATGCGGTTTTCACTGATGTATTGGGGTAAGCTTCACTTAACATTTAGT
>DWNJ01001042.1:0-12947 GCA_018250275.1 Udranomia eurus
AAATAGGTGTGGCGGTGGTGCCTCCGGAGTCTAACAGTTTCAAGGTTCTACCACCAAGTAGAAACTTCTTATATACCAATAGTAAACTAGTCGAGTTTAGGGCCGTACAATACACAGGATAAGTCTAGGTATTAGGTCGACCTGTAGCACGATAATCTATCTTCGGTCTAATTAGCGTGGGCTAATTCGACAGTGGAGTTACGTCTAATGTACGAAAACGGGAAAGGTTTCGGTTAGATATACCTATACTGTTAATCTGCATTTATTCTGCGTACAGTGTACAGTTTTTTGCAATTGGTATTCGTATTATTTGCTCTATAGTATACAACTAGCTGACCCGGCGCACTTCGTCTTGCCTCCCGTCCACGTCCCACATTATTTTTATTTATGTTATGAACCTATTTTTATGAAACAAACACTAAACGTTAAGTGAAGCTTACATCAATACACCAGTGACCGCATTCAAATCGGATCTGCCGTTTCTGAGAATCGCTTGCACAAACGTACAGACACACAGATAAATAGACAAATATTCTAGAAATAATTTTTTGGGTTCTATTATTTAAATAAATACCCCTAAATTGGCTTTCTCTTAGATATCATGTACAGACAGCAATCACCGATTTATTTACCGATTTATGTATAGATAAAACCTGGTAAAATGAGACATTAAGGGACCTGCAAATTTGTCTCGTTTATAGAGGTATTAATCACCTACGATCAGCGAAATACGATCCTCTGTTTGAAACTGCCCTTCACGTTTTCATTCACAGAATAATAAGACAATCAAAATAAGATAATATGCTCTCATCATAAATAGCTCCATTTAGTATATATATAAAGACTTCAGTTTAATAAATAAACAAGTAAACATTTACTACTACGCTTACTTAATTATCCTACTATATGATCGAGATATTTTACATATTTCATAGGCATTCATCAAGAGCCAGCACATTTGAATATTTATAATATGAATCTGAATGAAGTAGTACCTAGTATTAAAATGCGCCGCGGATCAAGCAACCTGTTTGTTGAAATCATGTCACGTATGTGATACATGTCATGACGTATCGTCGAAGGTTTTAATTTGGTCTATCGATAGTATTTTTAAAGTTTTAACTGTTTAAAGAAATAGTATTTTTTAACTTCAGGTAAAGTTCTTTCGGAGATCCTGAATATAGGAAGCAACCGAGGGGCTTTTGAAGGGTGTAAATCTCACATAACTCGGTATCGGTCCCACGGTACCACGATACTAACGGTATTCCGCTATATCGATATTTATGACTATTTTGTCTATGAAGCTACGATAGTATTGTCAACCCATACTAAATCGATAATTTATATTCTAGGCCATACAAATGTTTTATTTCTAGTGCCGGTTTATCGTTGACGCCGGTGTAAAGTACAAGGTTATTTTACGGAAATTGCGTTGAAATGGAGTTGTTCTCACAGATGTAAAAAAATAATTAAAATTAGCCATACAAGCTTGATTTACTTCTTGAAATATTAGATCGTGCAGACCTGTGTTGCCAGATTAAAAATAAAAATTCAGTTAATAGACAAATTAGAAGACTAAATTATAAATACTTAGTACGTACATATTTATTACAATGTTGTAATACAAAAAATATTTTGTACTACAATATTAGTTATTATTAGTTATTAGTTGTCAATAATAAATGATATTATCACAATAACGTATTTTCAAATTGCTTTTCACTAAAGAAAGAAAACAGGTAACATACGTTAGATATAAATCATGTGACGTAGCCGAGACAGGTCGTTAGTGAGACGTCTCCATTAGTCTTCGTGGCAGCAGTAGATGTAATGAGCTTGTTCAAAGGAGGAGATAAATTACAAGGAGATGGTTCCTCGTCAAGTCTGTGTGCCTTATAGGTATTAGCAGTTTTGCTCCTCTTGTTTGGTTTGAGGAGTGTGGAAATGTACCGATAATAATAACACAGGTCTCTAATAAGACAAGTATATGCGGCGGTATTTTTGTTGGCCGCATATTCGTCACCACACCCCTTCAAGCCAGATTACAGCAGCAATAATGTAATCAAACTAAGATAGGATTGAAGTTCTTGCTTCCCCTGAGGACTAAATTGGAATGCCTCGATTAAATATGTCGCCCTGACCACACCCTTCAAACCGCCATAACACTTCGGTTATAAGAGAAAAGTAGGTGTAGCGGTCGTGGCTTCGGAGTCAAACTCCAGAATGTTCTACCACCTTAATCATCATCGTCATGTCACCACTGTTATCTTAAATTGCAGAGCAAAGGCTACAGAGCAAAAAGCAGCAGGTGCTGAAGTGGCTGCGGTACACGGAGCCGGGCGACGAGCTGGAGCCGACCGCGTCGTCGCCCATGAAGCGCTCCTCCAGGAACCTGTCGGACGAGCTGGACGGGGACGACGACGACGGCCCGCTGCCCGACGCCGTGCTCACCACCAACCTCGGGCTAGACATCGTCGTGGTGGCCACTAAGGTAACTGAACTAATCGGGAGTCGTTTACAGAACATCTGTAGGCATTTACGAGGCCCATGTACATAACAGGGATTGACCCGACCCAATCATCGGTCATGTGCCAACTTGAATGTAGGTCATCGTACTCTGTCTAGTCAAGCAACTTTACTGTAAAAACACCTAAATTATTACGAGTTTTTAATAGCGTTTCAAGATAAGAACATAGAGTTGTTTGTATCAGTTTGTGTAATTTTATTTAATAGTAGTCTTCAAGCGAGAAGGTCATATTTTAGAATGACAGCCCAAACTGTCTAACATCCGTATCAAGCCTTCATTAGACCGTTTCAACTCAGAATTCTTACTGAAAGACGCCTTTATCAGCTGGACTGCTCTTAAACATGCCACATTTCCAAGGATGCCTTAACAAGGCAACCTTTGGGACGAGACCCCACGCTTGATTTGCAACTCACTTGCTCCTATCCCTCACTCACTCATCCCCCCCTATTCCCCCACAGACTGACTACATGAGCACCCTGGAGAAGGAACACGACTACCGCGACGAGCACTTCGACTTTATGCAGCAGTGGGTGAGGCGGTTCTGCCTGCAGTACGGCGCGGCGCTGTTCTACACGTCCGCTAAGGAGGACAAGAACTGCGACCTGCTGTACAAGTACCTCACGCACCGGATATACGGGCTGCCATTCAGGACGCCCGCCCTAATCGTTGAAAAGGACGCCGTGTTAATGTGAGTTTTGGATTGCATTTTTTTTACTACCATATCAATTTTAATGTCAGCTAGTATTATAAATATATATGAAGGTAGTAGAACCTTTTACGGTTCGACTCCGGAGGCAACACTGCCACACTTACTTGTGCCTTATAACAGCGGTGTTCTTGCTTCTGTGTTCTGATTTCAAGGGTGTGGTCAGACATACTTAACCGAGGCTTTCCAACTTAGACCTCAGGGGTAGCAAGCAACGCATTTGTGTCTGACCTAAGAGAGATCCTTGACCCTGTTTTGGGTTATCATGTGGCACCCATGGGCATAAGGGAGCACGTACTTTCCACCGGGTGGACTGCATGGTCGTTTGCTACCACAATGTTATAAAAACACAAGCTAAGCTCTTGGCTTGAACTAGGAATGGGTTCACGTCAATAGTGCAATAGGGGAGTGAGGATCGGTTCTGCGATCTCGCATTGATTCAGCCTATTATTATAATAGGATTGGTTTTAAATAAATTTCATATTTATCATTTCCAGACCAGCTGGTTGGGATAGTATGAAGAAAATTAGCATATTGTACGAAAACATGCAGTCGTGTAAACCAGACGATTACTATAGGGATGTCATAGTGCAGCCTGCCACACGGAAGGTAAGTTATTAACTTAACATTTATTTATTTTAAAGTTATAGTATTAATGATTATAGTTTATTTGATTAATCATTGTTGATAATTGGTTATTAAATATTTTGCAAAAAAGTTACGATAAACAGTTAATTATATTATAAACATGGCTGACAGTTTAGTGGCGCCTCCAAATTTGTTAAATTGTACTTAAAGTGACATTTGTTTAGGTTTGTGATACTAACAAAAAGTCATCATAAATCGTTGCCTGATATATTGAAGTGTCATATTGAATAGATTGGTACTTTTATATCATACAGTATATTGTAATTATTAAAGGTATTAAAACTATAGACCGAATTGAGCAGTGACCCATTAGTTGTGTCTGACTCTATCAAGTACCTGAGCCTGTGTAGCTAACGTAACTGTGCGTTCGTGTTGCAGAGCGGCGGGCACCGCGAGGCCGAGGTGTCGGCGGAGGACGAGCAGGCCTTCCTGCAGCGGCAGCTGGCCGCGCTGCAGGCCGGCGCGCCCGCGCCCCGCGCCGACTCCCCGCTGCGCGCCACGCAGCGCCCCGCCTCGCAGGTGCGCCGCCCCCCACGCACCTCCCCCACCACGTACCCATAACTCTTCCACCGCATCTCCACTGCTTTCCCCACTATGTCACAGCGACTGCCTACTGTATGTCACGTAACGCTCCGTCTCGCAGGCACACTACCTCCTCGTCTACATTCTCGCCATATCTCCATCACACAGCTCCTACACTCCACTATATGACAGGGATGAGATATGTGATAGGGATCTATCCCTGTTATATTCCCACGATATTCCCCACCACTCTTTGGCCGTAATCACGTAAACCCACTCACACACACTACACTAATTCAAATCAATTATACTTATATTTTTTAAATATAAATTCTTTTAAAATAATCCCGAATTTTGAATGACGCTAGAACATCTTTCATCAAACAACTACAATATATATTAATTAATGTTAATTGTACTGCTAACTGTGAAGAAAATGTATGTTATTTTCGTTTATTCTTATTTTATTAGCTGCGCTCGAATAATCTCGCGTATAATGATAAAAAATTTATCATAACACTCATAGAGCTATATAATTTAAATATCTATTAAAATAAATGAAAGTGAAGTCGTATAACCTTAATAATATATCTGTGTTCCGCGTGCTCAGCTGGAGGGCGCCAAGATCGGCATGGGCGGCGGCACGCCGGGCAACGAGGGCGTGCTCGCCAACTTCTTCAACTCGCTGCTGTACAAGAAGACGGGCTCCCCCGGCGCGCGCCCGCCCGGCACCGACGCCTCGCCCGCCGCCGCCGCCGCCGCCAGGTCACCACACCCGCTTTGTTGCCCTACACGTGTGCCGGCGCTAGAGCCCGCTCCACCCTAACGCTGTGAGGCGGGACGGTTCGAGTTACGATGGTTGGTGGCTTACCGAGGCCAGCCGGGTAACCGACACCCCGCTATGACTAAATTACTGCTCTAACTAGTAGCGAGCGAATGAGCTCACGTTATACTGATCTATGATTTACGAAAGTAGACCAGATAACCACGATCCTATTGTGACTAGGGTCAGGTTATACCGGTTAATGGTGTAGTGATTTGAAAGTTTTATAATCCCAATTTAGATGCCGTCGATCACCCCGCTCTATTTGAGTGTGATAAAACGACCCGGCCATACTTATTAGTGATTTACGAATATGAGATTTTTTAAATGTCTACACCTACTCTAATATTGCAGTAGATTGCTTTATCAAACCAGGTAATCAATGAGTGTTTTATAACATGATACTGAGTCCAGCGCGTCCCGGTGTGCAGGTCCGACGCGGCGGCGGAGCTGGACCGGCTGACGCGCGCCAAGCGCCCGCCGCCGCCCATCGACCTCAACTCCTCCTCGGAGTGCTAGCCGCCCGCTCACCGCTTAGGTAACTTCTCGTTATATTATCTCTCTGTTCACTAGCCTCGTCTGGATGTACCACTATGTACATGTATGTAGTGCCATCTATGTGAGCGGAATCACACTACCTATTTTGCAAAGGTCAAAACATAAAAAAAACAAAAACATAAACAGATACTTTTAGTAAACCTACCATTGTCGGCGTCAAAACACAATTCAAATTATTATAGCATCAAAGCTTACCCGTAAGTAATTTTTAATTTGTTACTGAATGCACCAAGACTTACCACCAGGTAAATAATAGTTAATTAACTGCATTTCTAGGTAAATTAGTCGCGCGGCGGACTGGCCCGGTGAGACATCCCCGCGCCCCCCGCGCCCCCGCGCCCCCCACGAGCTCGCTTAGGCGACGCCTACGCACGACACGCGCGGACTACTCGTCGGAGATGTCTTTGCAGACATATTTAGTATTTTTCGGAGGGCAATTTGTTTGTTTTTACCACGTCTTTGGATCTTAGGGTGCATCTTATGTTCCTTACCCTACCTTCCCGATGATAAATGGATGGATGAAATTCTGAACAGTTTATTACTCTTGGATTACAATAGCAAAGTATAATAAGAATTATAAAAAAACGTGGTAATTTTTTTTTCTTAAATTATTGATTAATGTACCGGGAAGTGATAGTGGCGTCTTGATGGTAAAATGTAAAGGATATAAGTAACTAATCCATTAGACTTTCGTATTAAAATAGCCAACATCGAATTGTAGTGTTGTTACTTATTGATAATTACAAAGACTTGAAGTTCTCATCCGACCAGTAGAGCCGTTATCAGTGACGAAGTGTCTGCGGCAAGCGTGTGTCGACACCCGCTGTACTATGTATAATTACGAAGTTTAGAAGTGTCAACTTACTGGATTGGATCGCTGGGGCATTTTTCCGTTGATTTCATTCGTGTAAAATGTAGAATCCTTAATAATCGATACTTAAAATCATTATCTCATTAGAGTATTAAGTTAAGGTGATAGTTACGAATCAATTGCGTAGCCCTAGATGTGATCCTCCGTTAACTGATGGCAGCCTTGCAGACGATGAGAAAAATGCCCCCTCTTTTAATAGGGACAAGTATTACACTTTTCCATAATGGCACAGTGAGACGAAAGAGATGTAATTCTTTCCTATTAAGTTTTTTTTTACTTGTAATATGTTTAATGATATTAAATAAGTATTTATTTAGGTAGCCTCATATGTTAACTTGAACGTGATTATTAATAATAATAATATTTTGTAAGATACAACTCGACGGCACGGCGTGTGCGAACAACTGGGCAATTGATATTTAATTTTTTATTTTGCGATTGTAATGAAAAAAAAACATTTTTTTAAATATGCTCCGTTCCTTAAACTATATACGCTTGTTTGTCAGTGTGCCGTCGAGTAGGGTGAACATACTTAACGCAGAGAAAGGTTGGAATTGATCGTGGTTAAAGGAGTTTCAAAATAAGTGATCTTCTATGAAGACTGCAGGGCGGAGACGGAGTGCACAATGAAGTCACTGTCTGTACAAACCATTACCATTAATGAAATTGTATAGAACCGGCCAACACTGTACATCGTATTCGTATATCGACGTTGGAAAGCGCTGTAGGTCATAAAATTTATATTTATACAAAAAGTTTAAAAATGATATCTAAACTAAAAAACTCCAAAGCGTATGATTTGAAACTAATGTCGAGAACACAACACCTATTGAAATAGCGGGTACTCGCCAATTGCATGGCCCGTGGTCATGGTTAAACTTTTAACGTTTGAATATCAGCAACACAAGAAACGCTTAATCATGAGTACTGTTATATTATATACAAATCCAAAGCGTATATTTTCATATAAATCTCATCTTGTGCAGTTCTCTAATTGGAATCTGTTAAGCTACTTTTGATATGAGTTTTGCACGAGCACATTGATGCAGCGCCGCGATGTAGCGCGCTTTCTGCCGTCAATATGTAAATGTACGCGGGCAATTATCCGAACAAGTTGCGGAGGTCACCGCACGTTAAAAAGTGAGCTAGTTGGTTACCAGTCGAAACATCACGTATCTCTTTCGAAAAATTAAGAGACAAAGTACAATAGAATTGAGATACAATGTCGTCGAGAAAATATCAAAATTATTGAATGATGTTTTTGAACAGCGTTAGTAATGTTCGCGGAGCTCGTACATACATTTATACGAATACGAGTGTTTTTATGAGTGAATCGTGTTATCCTACTAATACTTAGATTGGTGAAAATTATACCGTTTATTAGAGCTACGTATGAAGATAAATCTTAAAATAATAAAACTTGCAGTATTTGAAATGTTGTCACATTTTATTTTAGCCATGTTATATGTTTTATGTACTAATTATTCTGGTTTTAAAAACAATAATAAAGAAATATACATCATAATATTTTCTGAGGTATTAGTAGGAAGACACGTTGTGTTGTAAAACTGTATCTTTAATTTTATTTGCTCATATTAATATTTTTTAAATGTTTGACACTCATATGTACCGTGTAAATTGTATTCATTAATCGGATTGTAATAGTGACCTTTATTGTGTTATAACAGAATTAATTTATAGCAAATATATTTACTTATCGTAAAGTTTACAACAAGTCATTCTATACTCTTTTGTGAAGACATCAATTGATTGTATACATGTTTTCGTAAACGGGATAGTGTTTTGGCAATGTTAAGTTACGATTGTGTGACTGGTTGTACGGGGAACTTTAGATTTTATTCAGTAAACTTTCAGTTATACAATTAATTGTTTACATAATCCTTCCAAGTATGCAGGTATGGGAAATCGGCGTTATTCGCCCAATGAGGCAACATAGACAACATAGACAGGCCTGTATCTGTCTTGTAGCTGCAGGGCTGCTATGTACAGAAATCAAGAAATTACGTATTTAATTCATCTTCTTTCAATCGTATCGCTATCAAATGGGAGTCGAATCTCACTCGGGATGCGACGTCGACCGGTGTTGGTTTGTAGCTGTATTTTAATCCTCGTCTATTAGTATCGTTTATGTTATATATATTTATATAGTGATTGAAATATGTACAATTACACAAGCGCCTAGATGTTGCCAAAAAGCTAGGCCGTTTACGACGCATCTCATAATATGTAATGTTTTTATTGAGATTGGATTTTGTTTATTTTGTGGTGCAATACAGAACATTCCAAACGTGGTTTGGTGCTTATTATTATAGTAAAATTATCGAATATAATTATGGAGTTTCATTTAAAAAAAACTTGCCCGATAGCTCTCTATTTAATTTAACTTTTTTCTATATTATTTTGCGCCTAATCACTAAAGGTCACTATTATAAATTCATTGTGGTCATCCATAATTAATAACCAGATCATATCATTATGGTACTTAAACTTTTGATCTTTCTCTTTACCAAATTGGCGCGTTAAGGCATAGCTTTCAAATACAATCCCTACTTTAAGTATTTGTGTACATGAATGAAATTAGTATTTTTGGTATGTATCTAACTTATTAACTCGCGTAATATTAGCTAGAGTTACTATAATGTTTGTGTTGGTATTTTTGACAAACTTATCTAAAGCACAATTATTGAAGACGTAGTTGGATGCTATAAAAATATTAGCCCTTAACACTGAATGCATCTGTGCTATTAAATAGATTCTGTTGCATGAATATAATGTTTGTACTTCATTAGACACCTTGCAAAAATAATGTAAAGGGTGCGTTTATAGAGAATCCGATTCAGTAAAACGTTATACTCGGCCTTATTTATTTGTCCTATAAGTAGCTTAAAATATAAATGTGAGAGTCGTTGTCAATACGACAAGTGCACTTATTACGTCATTTATTTATATTATGTTGTAAAATTCTTGATAGCTTAATTGGCAGCATAAATTGAATGAAGACAGCTGTTAATGTTCACTTGGGCTTTTTATTATGTTTATAAGAAGCAGTTCTTACATTTTCTAGACACCATTTTTTTAAATTAAATTTATAAACATTTGTAATGAAAAGTTAAATAGAAAATCTATAAATGTGAATCGATTTGAAAGTTACCCACGGATAATACCGTTTTTATTGGGTATATCATTTTCAATGTAAGTTTTTGATTGAGACTACCAATATAAAAAGGTTTTTGGAATAAGTTTGTCATTAATTAAGGGTTATCGATAGCGATAATGATTAATTAATATGTATTGTATAGAGATTGGGCAGGTTTTGATACGATGTATGTACAAGTATATGAAGTTGTCTATTTTTGTAACGGGGGCGCAATGTTAAGTGGCTAAAATACATATTATGATAATGTATCTGTATCTAGTAATATATTATAAAACCTGGGATATTCTATAAGTAACCAACTTAACAATAGACGGATTATTTTTCTTTTCTTTTCTGTGTCATCAGAACTGTAAGGCATTTTTACTAAAACTTTCGTGAATATATTTATAGTTTATAAAAGTGTTACTAGCATGTCATTTGATGAGGTTATCCAGAAAAGTACACGTACGTTTTTATACCATGTTTTTTGGAATTTATTTGGATTTCACATAGAAAAGGTAATATGTCTAGCCGGAATGAAGTTATAGACCATCTAAAATATAACTGATAATTAAAAAGCACCTGTTCTTGTGTTAGAAGAATAGTTTATTTGTGAAACAAACAATCACAATAGGACATATAAAATTAAAACGTGTTTTCAAGTCGGTTAAAAACAACAGAATCCTAATACATAAATCAATTAAGTCTCCACTGATATTTGTAACAATAGCAGAAACGATATATATAATTTGGAGCCATAATAATAAAGGTATGCAGGACAAATAGAATTATTGAAGACATGGAGAGCAACAATTAAATAAACGAAGTAAGTTCTACTATTTTCTGTCGTGTGAGGGGTATATGATGCATGCCGAATGCATTTATGGATTAGCTGCAATATTCGGAAATGAAGCGAAAATTTAATTCACCAAACCACTCTCAACACAATTTGTTTCCTTAATTAAAACAATTTAAATTTTAAAAACCATTCACAAGGAGTCAGAGATAACCAGTTTTGTTATTTCAATATGAATATTGTTATAATATCATTAAATTTACTTTTCAAAAATACCCTGCTTATGTTTGAGAGGAAAAACAGAACTGGTAACGCCAATTTTAATGAGTATGTCTATACGATCAAGATTACAATTGATGATTATTATTTTGATCAATATTTTACGATAATTTCATACTGAAAAATTTAAAATGGAGAGAGCATAATAAAATTATTTTATCGGTTACGTATATTTTAGATTTTGCTCATCTAGATTTATTTTTACTTCTTATACTAGTCAATGTATCAGTTCTTTTATTATTAGATTTCAGTTAATATGCATCTATTTTCTGTGATATGATTTCTATATAGAACAAAATAGTGTTTTATTTGCAAATAATAATTATGTATTAGCCACGAAACAGCCTCGACTAGATGTATAATATTATAAAGTATAATACATATTTAAAATTACTGTTTCTTATTTATATTCGAACACAAAGCATATTATTTATGTCTAGATTGACAGCGTAGAAAAATATGTAACAATTTTCCTTTGTGTTAAACTCACTTAAATAGTTTAAAAACATTATTTATAAAAAATAAGCTATCGTTTTTGTTTCTTTTATTGTGTGGCCAGATATCTAGACACTATATGTTAGACTCATAATAGAAAGATAAAAAATACGCCACATAGTCCGCACTTTTAAATGTGTTATCTGTATATGTATTTAGTAATTATTTTTCAACATCATAAGCTCGCTACACTAATGATCGGTTAGACCGATGACATACACATATATCAGTTTAAGAATGCCATTTCGGCTGTAAATTCTTTTTTAATGATTTGATGGAAAAGGTATAGTGATTAAATATTAGATTCTCAGTAACTATATATTTATTGCGCTTTCAATTATATAAATTGTAATATATGTTTATTGTAGTTGGTGGTCTATTTGTAGTTGTTCCATGCCCTTTAAAGTTTAAGTATCGTTCTATTTATTTACGTCACTTCGAGATTAATGTGTACTAAAGTTATAGAATATTGCTATAAATTAGTATTATCGAAAATTTATAATTATATCGAATCTGGTAATTGATGACGAGTCGCCAAAATGCATTTAGGAATAACATAGCTTCTGCAATCAATTCTTGTAAATGCTGTTAGATGTATACTTATTATATACGTTTCAGAAACGTGACAATATAATATTTATAGTTGCTATTTAATATTCTAGTATACCTTGTGGATTTCCTTAAATGTATACCATTTTTTATTGTAGACACGAGTTACCAAGTAGACTTGAAAATATAGATCAAAATATCTTAAAAATTCAATGGATCCTTGCATTTTGCTAAATATGGCAATTAAAAATATATTAATACTCACACGTCACTTCAGAAACAACCACTTCCGTTACAGTAATCGTAACGCCAAAACTTTTTTCCCTTCATAGCGTACCTAAAGAAGTTTCACTTTAATATTTTTTTTTATATATAATATCTGGAAGCTGTGTTTTGAACGTGGTTTTATGCATTTTTTTTCAAAATTATATTCTAGCGAGTCTATTTGTTTACTTGTGTTTATGATTTTAATGTATATATTGTGTAAGAGAAAATATAATTTTACAATTATTGTCTTAAAACAGTACATAATTCCATTGTGATTGATGCCTAATATTAATATTATATCACGGTAAATGTAGGTATGTATGTAATATGAAAATATCTTATGAAATACTGAAATATGTATTCGCATATCGAAATATCATTGTGTCAGGCTCAGAATGGAGCCAAAAATTTAACAAGCGTTCTTATACCCATTTTCACTAATACTAGGAGATTCCTAAGCGTTAATACGTAAAAGTGTAGCAGTACCCTTGCGCAATATTTTCGTTTTTACTAACAGTAGGTGGAGCCTTAGGTTTCTGAAAGATATCTCAATAATATCTAATTATTTAAGGGTCTCCTAAAGTTTGGGAAAACGAGAATTAACCTAATAAAGCGTATAATGTTGGTTCTTTAACTTTAATAAAGTGCCTTCGCTATTTTGCTACTCATTTCATATAATTTGCCGTCACTGATTGCAAAAGGTACATTTTTAGACTTTTGCACTGAGGCGCAATTATATATGGTTTAAA
>DWNJ01001043.1:0-12946 GCA_018250275.1 Udranomia eurus
CATTTGTTGTCGACCTAAGAAAGAACTTCGATTCTGCCTTGGGTCGATTACAGATGTCCATGGCGGCAGTGACCACTTACCATCAGGTGGACTGCATGCTACATCGTTTGCTACATCCCAGGCATAAAAAAAAATGCAAAATGCTGTAAATATAATTAAGATGTCGAGTTCCCTGTATCATGAAAGCTTGAGACATGTAAATATACATATTTATTGTGCTCACGGTGCTAAAACTTACTAATATAATGATTACTTATAAAATATAAACCATTAGTAATAATCAAACGCGTGCTAATAAATAATAGTTTGGTATAAATAGATATAAAAGTGAAGAAACTTTTAAAATTACCATTTGCTTTTTACCAGGGAAGGAAATGTGGATTCTATCATAATCCGTTTAAATCGTCAATAAGTTACGAGTTCATTAGTCTTAAAACAATTCCTTGCTTTAAAATACGATTATTGTAAGTATTTTATAATAATTCCGTAAGTTTAGTGTATATATGAGATAACTACTACACCTACATACTTACTTCATTGCCATATAGGTATGTTAATAAAAGAAATCCTACTATAACCGTATCTGCAAAGTGATACAGTGTGATTAAGTCTAATGTTTGTACAGAACACATCAGTAAGCTTAAGCCATATGTCGCTCTATAAAACCAAGACTGCATATACTATAGTCGAGAAACTTATGTAATTACGACATATAATTATTCCTTTAATGTGTTACTGCCTGTTAAAACGAGTCGCGTAAAATATCAACTCGGGAGTCGCATTCTACGAATATCTGGGACTAAAAGTATGGAACAGGACTTTGTTGTATTTTTCAAATAACAGACAAGAAGTAGAAGAAGTAGTAAATGAATATGAATGTATACATGTATTTATGTTTGAAGTAAGTGTATTATTTATTTTATATTACTTAGAATAGTTGCTTATATTATATATGTATGTAATTTAAGCAATATATAATATATACTGCGCAGGATAGAGACCATTGGCGGATTCTCGTGTCGGAGGCCAAGATCCACTTTGGGTCGTTGCGCCAAAGGAGTAAGTAAGTATAGTAAAACATTTAGAAAACTACAAATGTACATACATGTTATTTTAATACAAGAAAAGCAATGGATTTGTGTACTTAATTTTCCTACAAACATATCATAACTTCATATACCAATAATGCTTCTATGACTCAACCTTGTTACCCAGACAGTCCTACTACTGACAATAATATTCTACTGATAATTGTAGTAGTAATAGTAGTCAAATCCGGCCTTATTCAATCTTTTCGAGGCCCATTAAAATGTTTGAAAATTTGCAAATGATTGATTAATCCGTATTTCCGACAATAAGATACGGTGTAGGGTAATGAAATACTCCTAAAATCGTATAGGTATATAGCACAAAACATTTCTCAACCGTATGGGCCCGACCTACTGACAGATGCAAAGAAGATGAATCAATTCTTTTCCTGCAATACACCGATGAATCGAATAATGATCACTGTCGGGGTGCGTCATTTTTAACTGTTGTGAATGGCGACCGTTAGTGCATTCGAATAAAAATACGGCAATTAACGGTAACGGAAACGGGTCGGAGGGCAAACGGAGCAAACGATAAAGGACACACTTTTTAAATTAGCTTTCGAAAGAAACGGTAGGGCTAACTAAGGCTCAGAAAGCAGGCTACATCGTATTTTAATATCCAAGTAAGCGCGTGTTTCTTATTTTATATCAATATATCAAATTAGATGTATATCAAAATATATTTATGTTGACGCTTCTAAATGCTAATTACTTATCAATTTTAATGCGATGATAAAGATTCCTTTATTATCCTTTGTCAATGAATCCATTTATCAATGAAAACATTTGAATATGTGGTGAAGTAAAAATCCAATTTTTCTTGAATATGTGCTGAAGTTTTCTACTTTTATCCCTGCAACGAATCTTGCTTCCTTCTTCTTCTCGAGCTTCTTCGATCTTCGAGAGCTGACCAGTAACTAGAATAAAAGTTGGAGTACCTGTAGAATAGAGTTATCTTGCCAATTTTACATTTTTCCTCAATTATCTCGGGAATTAAAAAAAATATCACTTGTCACTTAACAAAATACTTTGTCCTTGTATTTTAAATTGGAACAGAGGCAGTATGTTTGTCGTCTACAACCATGTTTTGTTGGCTAAGTTTCACAAGGAACATTTGCCGATTATACCGCGAAAGGGTCACAAAGATTAAACGCGGGACTTTCGCACCACAATACTAGTAAGTACTCATACCTAATATACGGATTAGTTACATTATGCGATGTTTTATTCATACCCAGTTTAGCCCAGTGATATTGGGTTGAGATTTATTCAGTGCCTAGCGCCTACGCCTACTTCCAGTTGTAGCTTGGAAATGTCAAAAGGCAATTACCCCGGAACAACGCCAGAACTAGCTTGTGCTATGAGCCGTGCTCATTCAAACAAACAGCACATAAATTTCTGTCACAATATGTCACACACATAATATGTTAATGAGTTATTGTGACACACATATTATGATTTGGTTAAGACGTAGAAGAATCTTTGCTTGTTTGTCTGGGCAGTATTTTTGTGTAAATATCAGTATGGCCGCAACCCTTTATGTCCCACTGCTGAGCACAGGTCTCTTCCCTGGGTAAAGGCTGGAGCATACTCCGCCGCGCTGCTCCAATGCATGTTGGTGGAAGAACTGGTTAGTGGCCAACCAGTATGACGCATGTTTTCAAACCCCCAAATGGACTCCGACGAGGTTTAACGACTGCTATCTGTCTATAACAACTGGGACCGACTGCTTAACGTGTCCTCCGAAATACGGAATGGGACATGAAAATATCACTGTCAGACAGAGCTATCCAGTTACTGATCCATCCAGTTGGTTAACTCGCACGAGCGCATGCGATCTACACGCCGCGGGTCTATGTGCACTTCAAATAATTAGTAGGTACATATACATAAATTGACATCAATTGACTGTTCTTGATAATCTGGATCTTCATTTTGACCATCTAAATCTTTGGCAGGTTATCCATTCTTTTAAACCACAATATTATATTACACTACACTACACTAGTTTTAATTTAACCAAGTATTTGTAGTCGACTGAATCGAAAGATGTCATAGACTGAATGTTGCTTTGCATCTACAAGAATGAAAATATATTTTGCACAAGAAATAAATTAAAACTAACGAAGCGTTAAAATAAATATTGAGTAAGTGTTTCAAACGTTATGCATCGCAAAATCGCCTAGATAATACGCAAGTAGTTACACTAGCGCAACAGAAAGTTTCACATAAATGTCTTTACTACATTAATTCCTTCGCCACTTATTCCTAAACAAACGAGCCAGTCACCTAAAAGCGAAAGCGGGGTATAAATAGCGAACAAGACGATCCAAGCGAAGCATTTTCAGTATTCCAATGTAATCTACCCAGTGGCGGACTCACCGTACAGCAAGAGTAAGAGTAAGCGGGGAATAAGGAGCGGGGAACCAACGCTTTCTGACTGTAAAAAAGTATGGCGGAAACACCAGAATTTTCAATCGTCGTACGTCAACTTAACCCTGATGATGCTCCGTTTTGGAGCGAAACCCGTGTTGGTGGTGATATGTATGCTGGTTTATACCTTTATACGTATGCATGAGTCCTGTGACGAGGGCGGTATACATTGCATGAATTAATGGCATGACACATATAATACACAATTTAATATAATTTAATGTGGTATCGCGAGGTCCTCTTGTTTCCGTCGTAGTCGCAGTGGGGTTGTGGACGGTTCGAGCCTCGTGTCTTCGATCCTGGAAACCCCCTTTAGCCCATTGTCGATCTTGTTCCACCTCTTCTAATATTATAAATGTGAAAGTATGTAAGGATGTTTGTTTCTCCTTCACGCAAAAACTTCTAAATGGATTCAGATGAAACTTTCATGTAGCTTATGCAATAGCACATAGGCTAAAATATATAACGAATATAATATAGCCAAAATAAAACGATAAGTGCCAAGGAAATAACTGTGCTGTTCTACATAATATATTATGCGGGCAAAGCCGGGAGCTAGCTAGTAAGTAGTATTGTAAAGGCGACATGAACTAATTTCCTACAGGCCGCGAGCTTAAGGTGTCATCCACTAATTACGTCGCATGAATTTCTTGACGTTTCAACCCCTCCCCGTTCTTGTTAAAATATTTTTTATCTTTTAGTTCGTTATTAAAACCTTATTTAGTTTTTTACCAGTACAATTTATTTTGGAACGTGACGTCACCATATTTAGATCTCCTCCCACCCCTTGTCACACAATGTCACACTTTTTCGACACCTCCCTCCCCCTTAACGTGTGACGTAATATACGGATGACCCCTAATCCGGCCCTGAATCTATCGTGGAACGTGAACTAAATACAGATATGTAACGGAACGGTTTGCGGAACCCTCCAACAGTAGCCAATAAGCGGTGAACGACTCGCGTGGGCGGGGTCACACGTCCTACCAATTGTGGCGAAATTAATTCACCCGGGTCATAGACTAGTAGATAACCGCAGATCTAGTAATTATTAATTATTAAATAAATAGAGAAAGTATTGATTTGATTTAATAAAAACCCGAAAAAAACGACTATCAAAAATAACGTTAACATTTAAAACTGTGTGGCGTAAACTGGCGAAATTAATTCACACGGGTCATAGATATAACGTTAAAATTTTAAAATATATTCAACCAATAATACATAACACGAATATAAAAATTAAAAACGCAATCACAATACAAGTACAATTATCCCTACATACAATATACGGGTAGGTTTAAAACTTACCTTTTAAAAAACAATCCACTAGACTTAATAATATTTATAATAATTTAATCATTTAATGATAACCAAATAATAGAAAATTAAATTACATAGACAAAAGTTAAAAATAATAATATACGCAACATACACACATGGAAGAAAGACCTTTGTATTATTTAAAATCGAAAAGTAATTTCGCCTTTAGGTATGCAAGACAGTCTTATATTGAGGTATATAGAATTGCATGTAAATGATGAGTACTGTTTATTATTCAATGCCGGGTCATGTTACTGGATCGGATAGGAATAATGCCTATTATTAAAGGCCTTTAGAAAATCTCTTGGACCATTATTATGCGTCTCTAGAAAGTACGTACGTAAAATAATTTTTCATGGCTTTAAATTGAATCGCATTTATAACCAATATTTTATGGTATTATATGGTATGGTATGTGGTATGAACCAAAACTTAACTTTACGTTAATTTAGAAATTGCACGAGAATTTTAAACTGCCTTTATTGTTTACATTTTACATTACATTTATATCGTGGTTATATCAAATGGAGCTACAATTCAGATTTTTTTTCTACTTAAATAATTAAGTGAGCAATTAATAAAATTAATTGCTCGCCAATAGAAGTGAAATTTTGAACTTAAGAATAACGTTTACGATTTTATAAAATATTCAAGTTTCAATCTTAACGGTGGCGATGATGACTAATTGTATTGCTTTCATTTCTGTCTCTGATCTAATGGCATCACGCCCAGCGTTGGATTAACATAGGATTGGAGATTATGTGTTATTTCTTTAGAACATTAAATAGTTTGCCTAATTAACTTTCACTCGTCTACCACTCCAGCCGCTGATGTCATTCCGTCTGAATTAGATATCTCTAGACATCGTTAAATATTTATTATGATTCGTGTGTTAGTCAATAATTCATTACATCAATCATTCTCGTTTGTGTAGGCAGTTGCGTTTAGTTGTACATATTCAGTACATAATTATCGTGCAAACGCTTAACTAAATTCACATTTCGAAGAAAATTAAGCGCTCTCGCATGAACGGTTGCGTTCGTACAAAAAATAAAACGTAGATTAGGCATGTTCAGTTACGGACAAACAATTTGTACATGTTTATTCGACGATTGGACTGGGGGCTCGATTTGCGAGTAATTTAGTATCGCCGATTCCGTCATGCCTCCAAATATCGCGCTTAACCAAAAAGATTACGAGAAAAGGTAGCGGGTCTGTCACTCTGATGACGATTAGGCGTGCATAAACGAGGGAACAGCATCGCCAATTACAAAAACAAGATCGTTTTCCCGCGCGCGACCATTTAGGTCTTCACTTAACACTCCTTATCTCAATAATCTGCCAGTTTATACTCGAGCATGCCTCATTATCCTTATACGAAACGGTCTGTCACAAGGAACGTATTTCAAACGGGGAACCTCCGAAGCTAAATCAGTTCTCAACAATATAAATTTCGCATTGACACACATCGGCCCAGCCATAAATATCGGACTCGTTTTGTTTCCAACCAACATTTTTATGTGGACAACTTCAAAAAATACTTCCCAAATAACTCTGGACATAAATAAATAAAGTGTGGTAGTAAATGTCAATAATATGCAAAATAATGGATGTTAATCTCGGTTGGATTTGTGATTTGCGAGCGGGCTCACTTCAAAGATTGGCCGGCATTTATTATTTTGAGGGATATTTTTTGTGTACCATCAGGCGGTGGCTATGACTGTCTTCAAGGCCTCCCGTGTTCTTCCACGGCGAGACGAAGTATTACGTCACTCCACGACTTGTTTTTTCGTATACTCTTTCCCACGTGCGTTTGCCTTGTTCAATGAATTATTATACTATACTATACTCGATATAGTATATTATAAAGTAGATAAAAATAATTTTTAGAAAGTTAGTTTAAGTAGATTTATTGTTTATGCGATTAGCGTACGACATTGCCCGGCTAAAACAAGAGTAAAAAATAAAATTAGGATTCACATTTTTCGATTCGATTTTTTCCTAACCTAGCAAAGTTATTAAATTAAGTACTAAAATACACTATTAACATTCTTACTTTACTAATACTTTACTTACTTTATACTAATACATTCTTTCGTGGTCACTATAGAGCACTTAACAATAAAACAATGTATAGTCCAAATGTTCATGGAAGTATACAGACGTAAACGCCTCGACATTACACACACACAGTAACTCAGTCTGGACGTGTTATGTAAGCTGTAGCTTCGGTATTCCTTATCTAGGGAGAAATACGCGCGAATAAAGGGGATAGAGCAAGAATGTACAAAGCAGTGGTCATTACAGCCTACACAAAATCATATCGATAAAGCTCGTGAAGAAAATTAAGTCCTTTTTAGATTGTCCCTACAAATTTCGAGACGTTGAGATCCAATATTACTTAAGAATTATATGAAGCGTATGATATAAAGATTATGATAATCATGAATGTTCTTTAAAACGAAAATAATTTGACAAATATTGCCTATTCATGTATTTCCTAAAAATGTCCTTTCTAAGCTTTTATAAAGCCTTGTAAGCTTCCTCTTGCTTCTTTATTTATTTCTTCTGTATTTATTTGACCGGTGGACCACTGACCAAATAAACGCTGGTATAGTTTAACAAATGCCGTTAAAAACCAACCTCAGACTAAAATAAGGTAACTTGGAGATTCAATTAAATATAGAAGACCATTTAATTGAATCTGCAAAAAATCTGAAATAACATTTTATAATATTTAATATGTGGAATTATAAAGTTATAGTCCAGTAGTTTTGCAGGGGATACACTGTCCCGGGATTATTTAAGTAAGAATAACTAGAACAACTAAATAGGAGGCTGGAAAGGCGAAGGCATTGCCTCCCACATGCGACCCAGTGACATTGTTTATTATTTTTGCAATCGTTGCAAGCAAATATTGATTAATTCCCACACACTCTCATGTACACGATGTGCTCATAAGGAGTGGACTTAAAACTGCCGGG
The DNA here is from genome assembly GCA_018250275.1 of Udranomia eurus. Classification (NCBI taxonomy): domain Eukaryota; kingdom Metazoa; phylum Arthropoda; class Insecta; order Lepidoptera; family Hesperiidae; genus Udranomia; species Udranomia eurus. Next base: position 7,832 of record DWNJ01001043.1, read on the forward strand.
TTTGGAAAATAATGTGACGTAGTTCTGTCTGAAGTTTTTCTAGCATAATTTCCATTCGTCAATAACACTGCATTCGATTTTGCTACTACACATTTTATTATGTACTATCTACTACTATCTCATTGTTAATAATTTATAATTATCGCGCCTTGCTGTGTAAATAATGTGTCAGTAAGACATATTAAATAGGCATACGATTTAATAATCTTTACCAAGACTCGTAAGAATAAAGACAAAGTAGAAGAAAATGTAAAATATCGAATAAAATAGAAACTAAAAGTATTCTAACTATTCTGTATTGCTTATTAACAACAATATAGTTTATTAAGGTTATGCTAATTCCATTAATGGATTACTAATTCGATTAATTAATTGATTAATGTTTCAATCATTCGCTACAAACATAACTGCAACGAGAGAAACCGAGCATTTGTGAGTTCTCTGTTTATAGCAATCCTTTGCCTGGCATTAATAGTTGCCAATACGGTCGTCGACCTCACTGCCTAGTTTGTCAATTGATTAGGGACGTACATCTATCGTTATTGGCGATAAACGTTAACTGTTTTAACACCTGTAGACAACGCGATAGGTGTTAATTGATTAATCATGATTTGTGACGCTTAATTGCTAGACCGTTGCGTCAGTCGTAAAGTCTGTGTGTACATTATTGGAATACATTATCTCCTTTTGAATGAAAATGTTAAATAATAATCGGTATTTTAATGTAACTGTAAATTCTATATCCCGGCAGCGTTGTAATATGAGTTAGGATCGATAAAGTATTATATTATTATAGAATAGTATTAGTATAACAAATACTACCTCTAACTAGTTGGAACACCTCAGTTAAGAGTGTCTTCCGTACGCCCTTTAAACCAGAACGCGGCAGCAAGAACACTGTTATTAGGTACTAGGTTTTGCTTGCGGCTTCGCCCGCGTGGAAATTGGTTTGTCACATAAAGTTTCGTGACGGAACATTTTAAATAAATAATAAAAATATACATACGACATTTATTGACTGTAGTAGCTCCGCATGGAACAAAAACAAACCTGTCAATCCATATTTGAACCCCTCAGGGGGTGGAATGATGAAAAATCCTTCCTTAGTGGACGCCTACGTCATAAGAGAAATACGTGTGTAAATTTTAAGATTATAACTACGAGTATAATGGTTTAGACGCGTTGATATGTCAGTGTACCAATCAGGTACTTGAATTTTTTATAAGGCAAAAATCGGTGAAGCGCTGACGCCTCTGGTATCAAACCACACTTTAGGTGAATACAATAAAGGAACGAGCTAAGTACAAAGTAGTTCAATCGTAATACGTCGCCCACGTGTGCCTGCAGGATGTGTCCTAATTGTCGCATTCCCTGTCATATGATCCGCACCCTTCGGCGTGGGTGTATAGATTACCTTTAATATCCCCGTCGTGCCAATGACGATTCTTTGTCGCTATTGATGATAATTTTCAGTCAATCAGTACTAACATTAAACTGTGCGCCAATTTTTTATCGTTGCCTCCTGAGTTTCGATACTAAAAGACAATTCATATCTTATAATAAACAAGATACCTACTTTTTAACACACAACTCAGTATTCAAATCAGCGAGTGAATAATCAATTGTCCCCTATTTTTCTACCCTTAGGGTTTTTCATTTTATTCCAAAGAATTATCCAAATTGGTTTACTGTGTTAAAATTTATACGTGGTGCAACATAAAAATATATATATATTAAGAGTCGTATTGAGAACCTGCTCCGTTTCTTTCGTCGGTTAAATATGGACACACTTTTAAGGTATATTAAAACCTATAAATTCAATTAAATTCCAATACGTAGACAAATGTATGTTAAAATGATTGAATGCATATTCCGGGTCCGATAACCTCAAGTAATTTATGATAGTTTCGTAAATTGGTAATACTTAACATAAACTAAATGTAAGTATTCGAAATCGGATCACGAGCGAATTCCTTAAACGTTACCAAACATAACAGAACTTTCAGAAAGATGCTCACGAGCCTTAGGTATTTTATGGGCATTATTATGGTATGCATAAAATTAAAGGTGGTCAGAGGTACTTACCGACGCGGACATTCTTAATAACGCATAAAAAGCGATCATTTTCGCACAAAATTACTAACATTGAGGGCTCCACGACACATTCAAAGACGTAAATGGAGAAATAATTGATTCTAATGATAAACGCGATGCGCAAAGCCATTTTAACTGCATTCAGCATATGCGTTTGCTGATGAGTACATGTAGATAGAATGATGACACAAAAAATGGGAACAGAATATTTCATGTAGAAGGTACCTACAGTGTGTAGGTGCGTATGACAGTTTCTACTGAGATGACGTTTGTGAAATGGACGCGTGGGTAAGTGAGGAAGCGGGTTACGTTGGACTGTTATGACATGTCATGTAGTCAAGATACCCTAAAGATCATTCGTTTTTCCCTTCGTAAATATATCTACTTCATTTAACCGCTTAGCTCTCCTCGTCGTGTTTGATTTACTATGTTACTATTATATATGGTATTATATATGGTACTATTTCATATGTTAGTTAATGGTACAAAAAAACAACGGCATCTTCTCGTAAAAAGTGTTGTGTTGTTAGAAGGATGGTTGCAGTTCTTTATGTTTTACTTTTAGACGAAGGTTACTTTTGAACGTTTTCAGAGACAGAACAGACTTTACAGAGTGTACAGAAGTGTCTGATAACCTTATAACAACTGCACTAATAGATAAGAAGCAGGGCTGACAGCAGGCTACGAAACACGGAAGTGCGCATGACCGCTAGTTCCCATATTTAGAAAAGTTGAGTTAGGCAACTCTACTAGTATCGTAGTTCGTATACGATCTACAAGAGACAACTATATAACATACATACATTTAAATAAGAAAAAATATTGTTCTTTCGTGAGATTACCATTATTTTCTCTTTTTTCAACTAATTTCATATTTATTCCTCCAAGGTGTTCATTTACATTCTTTAATTGAACGGAACCTTACGAACAAAACACTCTAGTTTATAACAAACAATAATAAAAATATTCCGATGTCCTAATTATAAATGAATCACAGCATAGCCGGCCAGACATTTAACAAAAGATCTCACGTAAACCATTTATTAGGAAAAACACACGTGGCCATTAGCGTTGATTTATCTTTAATCTAAAAGGTCCATTCATACGGCGATGGAGACTACAGATTACTATCCTTAACCCTTCGTTGCGGTCAGCTTCGTCATATAATCTGTCAAAACTACATAATATTCTTTGTTCGACGGTGGGTGGCGGAGATATGCGTAGCGAAGACTTCTTTAATACACGGCCCCAGAGGACAAAACATTGATATTATTGGTTTGTTTTCTCCTTGCAATTGATGTCCTATACGTCAATTACATGAAGACTGACGACTGACATTGTTTTGCAACAATGGGTGTCTCAAACAAGAAGTTTATTTGAAAAATCTTCGAGAGTATCTAAATAGAGTTTGACGATGTGAAATAAGAGTTACTTGTAGTTAAATGCGAGACCAAAATGTCACAAAGGAAACATCCACTTCGAGATGTTGTTAGCAAATAACAGATATAGACAAAAACATAAAGCCTCCAACGGTGCATAGAATATCACACAGCAGACGTCAGATCTAAACCCAGACCACGTAGATGTGCATACGCAATAGCGGATCGTGTCGAAGTCAACGCGTATAAATTAGCTGCGCGAGCGCCCACGATCAACAAAACCTCTCGCCGCCTGGCAAATATCAGTCCGAACATCTAAAAACTGCCTTTATACTTTACGATTTAGCGAGATAACCAACTAGTAAAATCGTGTAGGACGATACAAATGCGATTGTGAATCTTGGATGACAGTGGTTCAACAGTGGACAAATTGGATTTTAGGCCAATCTAAATATTTCCGTTAGAATACGGAATCCATTTTGTATGACCTCCCCTTAACATATACGTATGTGAATAAAATCATTTCTAAATGACAAAATCTTAACCGAGAGATTTAGAGTTATTTGTAAAGTTTGTGTAAAGTTCGTTATTTTATTATCTGTTAGCTAATAGTTAGTAACTATTTAAATTATTTACAATTTATATAAAATAACCAATTACGTTTTAGATAACCTAAATTATTATAAAAAAATAAGTGACTGACGTTTCTATAAAGCCTTAAATATTACGATCGTTGGGTGATACCAAACGAAGGTTGTAAAAGGTCTCACATTCACAGACGCCGCCGCAGCACTCGCTAGGCGCCGCTCGGTAACCAAATGTAGTCTTTTTGGTGTTCTCTTCGTCTTTTTTCAGTCTTTTGGGGGTCTACAAGCGTCCTTTTTTAATGAATCGGTGTTAACCTTCACATGGAACGAGTAACAGGGTGCCGATTGGAGATAAACACTCTGATTTCTTTTTTAAAAAGTTAAAATGGCAGAAATGACAGGATATTCGGCGCGCTCTTTTGCCCTGAGTCGCTCGATAGCCATCTCAAGACATGATTCTCTTATTAAGGCCGTTATAAATTGAGTTTTCGGAGCGTTAACACGATGAGTTATAAGCCATTTATTAAGGAAGTGATTTATTGCTCGAACACGTTGATTATTCCGTTTTACCAGCCCACGCTAAGGGCTAGAGCGAAGGTTAAGTAATTGCGTTAGACGCTGCATTTTATATTGTCATAACTATGTATATTCAGTATAATATGTCTAAAGTTGTAAGATTCAGATATTATCGTGCAGATTGTAATCTGAACATTTGACATGAATTCATAGTTCTATCACTTCTATCGTTTTAGTAACGCCATCTCTCGGCGATTTGTTGAACTATATAATCTGATAATCAATATAACTTCTACATATATGTACAAGAGAAAATTTTAAGCATTGATTGTATCATTGAAAAATAAAAAAAGTAGCATGCCAGGAATCTTTTCTAAAATATTAAAAGATGGATTAACATATTGATTTGCTAGTTTTGTTCTGCTACTCGACACTAGATGGCAGGACAAGTCATTGTGTGTAATAAAACGAGAATATTAGGTACTTGTAATGTTACCTTATCGTTGTTTCATATCCATTTATTTTGGGAATATTCTTAT
>DWNJ01001044.1:0-12946 GCA_018250275.1 Udranomia eurus
CCCGCTGGGAATCGAACCCAGGACCCTTCGAACAGCAGTCCGGCATGGTGACCATAGTGCCATACGGGTCGTCAAAAATGTTAACAATATCCAGAAATAATTAATGTTTGCTATTGTGAAAATAATAGTACAATAACATAATAGAACAATAACGTGAATAATGAATTACGTTCGGTAATTTATTGATCTTACACGCTTGTTGGTAGTAATTTAACTATAATAATAAATAATTTTATTATTTTCCGTGATGTATAAATCCAATTGCGTAATTTATTGATTCATATCATGATTGATATTTTTATTTTATTTGCTTCAATTTCTTAAGCTACAGACGTTTGTTCTGAAACCACTTCACAAGTTGCTTTAGAGCGAATAAATAACTGCGATATATTTTCTCTGCGTAACTGCACGAACTTAACATCCGTATGTCACCCAAACTCGCTATCTTCACTCGCGACCAATAGGTGTTGAAAACTTTGCTTTACTACTCAAATGCTCTCAAACTGCGCTTGTTACCTAGATACACTCGTAGGTATGTGTTCTAAATTAGGAGTGTTCGGCGTTGAATTCTTTGAATAGTCTTCAAATGGTCGTTTGGGAATTTCAGATGGAATGGATGGATTTCTGGAACGTCTAGTAATTAGCCTTTTAAGGCAAAGAAAAATAGTAGCGTGTAGGTTTGATACTAGTTATGTTTTTCTTCCCTCCATGTCATTCCCATCCAGCGAAACGGAAAGGCTTGTTAGGAGTTCGTTCACGTCTATATTTATTTTTTCTTTTCTTTTTTTTTTAACTTGTTTGTTTGTTTGCATGTTACATTACATACTAGTAATTTTGTTAACCCCTCCAGCTAAGCTCAACGGATTGTGTTAGGAGTGGGTTCACGTCTATATTTCTTTTCTTTTTTTTAACTTGTTTGTTTGCATGTTATATTACATACTAGTAATTTTGTTAACCCCTCCAGCTAAGCTCAACGGATTGTGTTAGGAGTGCGTCAATAGTGCAATGAGTGAGGTTCGAACCCTGGATCCTGTTCGTTCTTCGGTCGGTGGTTAAGTCCGACACGCTAACCTGGGTCTGGCCTGGATAAAATTGGGCTTTTCCGCTTAACCATTATTCTTCTACTCTGTGCCAATTTTATCAAAGTCCCATAACGCCAATCGTTCTAGGACCCGGTTAAAAACACGATCAAAAACATGTTTTAAAGTTGTATAAATTTCAATTTGTTGAAATGGAAGCAAAATATACACATATATTTCTGTCTATCAAACCTGACTTCCGTCGAACCACACACAGAGAATACATTAAAGACGTTATTTCTGGAGCAATGATTTTTCAACTTTTGCGCGGCGAGCTTGCATGAATGTCAAGGATTTAAAAAAGGAACAAGAAACTCTTGGCAAAAATAATGCATTCACTTAACCGACTTAATTTAATGTTGACCCACAAATGTCGTGAACTTTGGTCCGGGTGATATATTCCACGTTCGGGGGAGGGATATGGAAGTTATAGTTATGTGGGTCTCGGTAGAGTCTTAAGTTCTGTTTGTGTTTATATAACATTGAGATAGCCAACGAGCATGCAGGCCACCTGATGGTGATCTGCCGCCCGTGGACATCTGTAATCAACCCGAGATAGGAAATCGAAGTTCTCGCTCGCTCTCTTAGGTCCACCACAAATGCGTTGCTACCCCTGAGGACTAAGTTGAAAAGCCTCGGTTAAGTATGTCTCCACACCCTTCAAACCAGAACACCGCAGCAAGAATATTACTGTTATAAGGCGGAAATAGGTGTGGCGGTGGTGCCTCCGGAGTCGAACCACAATATTTTCTACCACCTTCAAAGTATGGCTCGGACTTAAAATGTCGTCTTCGAGGGCACACCGATACACCACACAGGAGCATAGTGCTGTTGATGCAAGTCACAAGTAATTTATGGTTATATTTAGACAGGTGAATTATAGGATATTGAGATTCGGTATTACAAATATAATTACACAATGTTTATTATTAGTCCAAAGGGTAGCTAGAGTAGAATCAAGAATGAAATGTTTTTATTCATTATAAGGTATACAAATACACTCAATAAACGTCATATACCATACATCATACCATTACTCAGTGGCCATCGGTTTTCAACGCCTTCACAAATAAATTCCCAGCACTCAGCTTTTAATAATAATCTGACATTATTTAATTTATTCTACAGTATGATTTTGGCCCAATACTGAACTCACGGGACCGAGGACCCGACAGTTAGTATCAATATTAATCCACTATCATCTGTTTACAATTAAATAAGATGAACACTATTACATATGGCATAGAAACAACCTAGTGGAATTAATTCAAACCCACGCCCTTTTATCGTTTAAATAGTAGCGATCTCTTTGGAACTAATAATAATATAACCAGCCAAGATTTTAGTAGAGAACACGGTAAGATAATACGAGTAAGATGGTGGAGGCGGAAGTCTTAAGATAAAACACAATAATAAGAATAATATACAATAAAATATAATATATATAATATAATAAAAATAAATATAATATAGGTAAATAAAACTATGCAGAAAAATATACACAATAGGAACTCTTAGCTTTTGTCGAATGTTTTTACGTAGAAGAAGGAGATAGAAATTAGCAATTCGTTAATTTTTCTTCTCTTTTTTTTATTATATTGTACCTACAACAGGTACATAAAAAACAACATACAAAGCTCACATGCTAAAAATGGCGTGAGTTTAAAATTATTTTGAGCGCAGTTTAAACAGCGCCAGCGTACGAATAAAAACGGAAGGGTTTAATTTTTCAATTGTCATAACGAGGCATTCCGTTCTCTGACACAAACGCTTCCCGCCAAAATGCATATCTGTGGCAATTATGACACTTCGTTTATATTTATATTCGCTTACGGATAAAATAAAATAAAAATAAACAAAGTTATTCGAAAAGACAAACGAAAATGTAAAAGTTTTGAAACGCGATTATTTGTCGCAATTCGAGAAACAAGCGGCATAAATCCAGGAATTCATGGTATCCTTTTTTAAAAAATTCTGCACAGCAGAATGATGTAATTAGTATGTTAATTTTACTTTTATACCTCACGTTTTTGTCGCGTCCCCTACTCTCCTCTCCCGTCCTCTCCTCTTCGCTCCTCTGCTATTCCCCCCCCCCTAGGCTCCCCTCTTCTCCTCTCCTCTCCAACTCCTTCCTACCACTCCCCCTACTTCATTATTTCATACATTACAATTTCCTTTTCAATATATTACAAAAGAGTATAAAGTGAGAAAATATTTTACATTTAAGCAACGCCTCTATGTAAGTAATGAAATGGGAAAATGAAAATGATATGTTTGCTGAAATGTGGTTAGGTGCACGGTGTGTTAATTAGTACAAAACGTCTCTCACATTTGCCATATTATGGCGTGTAAATTATGTTAGCGACTTGCATAAACTCTACTCTCATATACAAATAAAATGTTCTAAACATTTTGTTTAATCTATCATTGAAAGTTACTTCTTTATCTTTCCATTTTGTATTTTATTTAATTTCGTTATGCGACTCCTGCTAATAAAATATGGCAGAGTATAGGTAACTAAGATTATTATTCTGATTATTACGGTATATTAAAGGTCCAGGATAAGTCCAACACAATGCCTAAAAGCTGGAATCAAATATGGAAATCCAATCCTTATTCCCACTTCCTTAATCACATGACACGGGGACCGATTGCCAGGAGAATTCTGGAATAAGCAGATATTAAACCAGAAAGTAAGCAACACCATTCCCGCGAATCAAATAGTTGAAATTCCTCGCGACTCGTGAAATAAATAAAATCTGATTCCGGTGTGAAGGCGAAGAATGTTTTTATTGGATTTTATACGCTTTCTTATAAGCGATACTCGGAAAAGATATTGGCTGTTTTATATGGAAACGAATTGCGTTTTCTTGCTTATGTATGTCTAGCGGGATAAGGTTACAGAGATTAGTCCCAAACGAAAGTATTAGGTACTGGCTGACCCGGCGCACTCGGTTTCAGAGAGTGGGGTGTACGTAACAGAATATAAAGAACAACTACATAAGTATCTTAAACATAATTACCTGCGAGTTATGATGCTGATATAATGGTGAGAGCAGGGAAGAGTATCAATCAAAGAAAGGTGGTCTGTTTTCACCAAAGGTTTGAAGGTTTGAAGTGACTCACGACGGATGGAATTAGGGAGGGATTTCCAGAAACCGGTAGGGGTTACAGAGAAGGATTTATTGTAGAAGGATGAAGAGGGGTACAGAGAGTGAGGGTTCTACTAGATCATGGGCCATGCGAGTGAAATTAAAGAGATACATCTAATCAGAGAGAATAAAGTGAAAATCCAATTATAATTTAACTACAAACTTCAAAATAATAACTGTAACGCGGGTGACATCATACGCTAGGGCTGGTAATAAAATATAATCCTAACTAACAACACTAATTAATTAAGCAGACACGAATGTCTCCCTTCACCCACTCGTCCCCGTCTCCAGACCTTTTATCCATAACAAAGCCTAGAAAAACGAGGACATCATTCTGGTACTAGATAAGCTACTGTTTACGTTACTGTTTAAGTTGTTTTTCTGATTGTCACTTCGGAGGCATCACCGCCACGCTTATTTCTGCCTTATAACAGCAGTGTTTTTACTGATGTGGTCGGGTTTAAACAGTGTGGTCAGGGAGACTTAACTGAGGGGTACTTTGTCTTCAGGGGTAGCCACACATTTGTTTGGTTTTTGTTTTGATTGATTAGAGATTTGTATGTTCAAAATAAAATTTAAAAAAAGTTACATATAAATAAATGCCGTAGTTGTACTGCACACTTATCTGACAAACAAAATTAAACTTTATTTGTACAGACACAACACTATTAATCATATGACCGTGGTGAGCATGTTGATCACCAACCCGTAAGGTTTTCCCGTGCCAAACGTGTTCACTTCAAAAAATAGCCCCTTCCAGATTTTTTTACTCCAGGTAAAACCCTAGAACGTAGTGAGTATAGTGAAGGCTGAGGCGGTCTTTGTCAATTTCCGGCTTTGTTCCTGTCTATTTTCCTGTTCAGATAATAGGCAGTCTCCCGTCATTTCGAAAATGTCGCCAGCTCAAATAGAAGTGACCTTTCGTCTGAAGAAACTTGGCTTTTTAGTTATATCTTAGCGTTGGTGCGTTTTTAATGTAATATTTTTGTGGTGTTATGTCCACAGCTACAATAACTAAGTAAATATAATAAGTATCTAATCGTTATTTTTTCATTTTGGCATCGCGTTGAAGCAAGAAAAATAGGGAATCATTTTTTTACTGTTTTCTAAACACTACAAATTTTATAAAAAAAAATATAATCCTTTACACATCTTCAACTTCAAATTGATAGCCTCCCTTATCAACGCCTATATACATTCACCCTTAAAACATTAAAATCATCATAAATGCATGCCATTGGAACATAAAAATTTGGAAACATTTGGAAAACCTTACAGAAAACACTACCATATCATACGAGTATGTTGGCGTGCTGTATCCAATGAAACATTTGTAAATAATAATTCCAGAATCTATTACAATTTTCTGTTTTACACAATTCGGCCTTTGAAAGCTTGTTCTACAGATATAAAATCATTCAAAACATTAAATGTCTATCTATTCAAACAGCAACTAACGCTAGCATGGACGTAAATCGTTAAATATGAGTTAATAACATTACGAGTATAAAACTATTCACCGAGATCTGAACTCAATAGTAGTAATAGACAAGAACTATTCGGATTCCGTTTGAACAGTTTTATGAGTGCATTTGTTCGAATATACCGCTTCTCTGCGTTGATTGGGGAATACTCTTGTGAGTTGAGGGATGTTTGAGCTTTGATTAAACTTTTTGTTCTGTAAAAATGGTTCGTTTACAGGAGTAAATCGCTGTGGGAAAATTGCTTGGGTGCCATGGATGATATGCGTCATAAGCATAACTACTTTAAAAGAAATGTATAATAACAAAATATAACATAGTGTTTGACTACAAAACTCTTTCGCTGTGAAAAAAATTGCTTAGGGTACCTTAGATGAAAGAACATAAGCATATCAGCTACTTTAAAAGAAATAAAACCAAAAAAGACTATTAGACCACAAAATTTGTTCGCCTCACATCATTAATCAATTGTTGCTAAGTCGATAAATCTTGCCAAAAGGTTGCATACAATTTCTACTGCCGCCCATGGACATCTGTAACCAACACAAGATAGGATCAAAGTTCGTTTCTTAAGTCGATCACAAATGCGTTGCTACCCCTGAGGACTAAGTTGGAACGCCTCGATTAAGTATGTCTCCCTGACCACACTCTTCAGACCAGAACACAGCAGCAAGAACGCTGCTGCTATAAGGCTGAAATAGGTGTTGCTTACTTCCGAAGCTGTGACTTATCCACAATATTAGTTAAAAAGTCATAAACCATCATTTTCGCCGACCACGTACCATATATATTGCACCAAATTAGCAGCACTTAAAAAATGTTAAGCGCCCACAATTCTCACGCCCAACTATTCAGTCTAGAACTCCCCCCTAATTGGCGACAAGGACAATTACCCTAAACGCTGCAAAACTGTAGTACACAGACAAAACAGTTCAGCCCCTAGTTCAGTAAAGATCCTCATTACACTACGAATCGCAACGTCTTCCCCCATGGAAGCAGTATTACGTGACCTTAGCTCCTGAAAAGCCTTCCGTAAAATACTCAGTTGGAGTGACTCCAAGATATGTAAATACGGATACGAATGCATGTATTTCAACATTAGCCCACGTCAAAAGCCCTGAATAGTTCATGCACACCACTCTCGCTGTCTGGCTGAGCTGTGGCCCGCTTTAAGTCATGGGTGGGAGCGAGTCGGCTTCTTAAATGTAAAATAGAAGACATATTTGTACAGATTCGGTCGTATAGTCTGGTCCTAGCTACGGCGCTCCTGCTTGTCGTAAGAGACGACAAAAAGAAGTATTTCGTAGTCGGGACGGCTAGGATGGGAGACCGAACAGTTTGGTGCCTGTAATAATAAGTATAATGTGTCTGTAAAAACAGGTTGTCCACTGTACCACTTTTTCTCGATACGCCATAAAGCCATTTGTATTACTCAATTCGTCTCGTAACAAAACTGGAATGTCTTATTTAAATTGTTTCATAAAAATCGGTTCATAAATAAAAATGTTGTGGGACGGGGACAGGCAGGCGGTACGAAGTGCGCCGGTCAGCTAGTCATAAATATGTTGCAAAAGTACACTTACTACACTATACTCTAAGCATTTCCGTATGATAGCAAAACCATACCTAACTATTTTATTCCATTGAGGTAGCAATCAATCGATCTGATGTAGGTTGTCTATGGATATGACAAATATCCATAAACAACCTACTCAAGACAGACAGGATCAACACAAGACAGGATCAAAATTTTATCTTAGCTCAACCTTGCTATCTCTGAAGACTAAGTTCGTCTTGGTTAAATGTGTCCCCTTCAAGCCAGAAAACAGGCCGTAAACCGGACCCTTCAAACCAGAAAACATCAGGAAGAACGCCGCCGTTATGCAGTATTGGTTAGCGTTGGTGCCTCCGGTCGAACCACAAATTCTACCACTGCTTAAGTCTTTTCGCGAAAGCTTGTGCCTTATCCAGCAACAGTAGCTGTATGTGCCGGCACGTAGCATCGCCGTGTGACGTCACAGCTAACACTCTGACGCGCACTGAGTGTGTTTTTACGTGTTTTTCTACTAGTGCTTCAATGCGCTTGTCCACTGGTCGCTTAATTTGCAGTAATTACTTTGAGTATCTAGGAGCTCAGGTCGTATCCAACTAGGTTCACTGGATCTCAGGACAGCGAGATACCGAGATTCAGAGGACACAGCGGTGAGCGTAGCGAAGTTGAGGGGAGGCTAATGACGAGCAGTGGATCTGCAAAGACTTATCTACCAGTCTTTATATCTATAATAAAAGACTTCTTTTTGAATACAGTAGTATTTTCATTTAGTAGCCGTCGTAATGTAGTATGAATGGAAATTACAGATGGACTCTAATGTTGATAAGGTCCATCAGGTGGACTGTATTTCTATTATAACTGGAAGGTAGCAAATGAGCATGCAGTCCACCAGATTGTTTGTAACTGCCGCCCATGGAACTCTGTAGTCAACCAAACACAGGATCGAAGTTCTTTCTTACATCAACCACAGAAGCGTTGGTCCATGATCGTTCCTACAGTTATATAATATTTCTTCACCGTGTCGACGCCATTGGAACACCGCCGAGCTGCAATTAGAGGCCGGCTACATTGACGCTTCGTGCCATCGTTATGCCCGCAAGTGTACGTGCAACTATTGTGCAGTTCAAACACTCTACGCGTATACTTTTTCACTCCCGAGTGTACGGCGAGAGGAAGTAATTTGTTAGTCTAATGAGGGTTTGCGTTCTAAGAGATAATGGCGGGCGGTCGTCAATATTATCATTATGGCTGTCTGAATTTCAAATTTGTTCACTTACTTGTTTTCGAATCAAAATCATGAAGAATCAGTTTCTGAAGATGGAAGAACTTTTTACGGTTCGACTCCGGAGGCACCACCGCCCCGCCTACTTCTGCCTTATTATTATTTATTTTATTTGTGGCAACTAAGTCCCATAAAAATACATATAAGCAGCAAAATATTTTAATAGTAGTGTTCTTGCTGCTGTGTCCTGGATCGAAAGGTGTGTTAAGGGAGATAACTTATATAATATACCCGCTTAGTTCACGTTCTAAAACTATGCAATTTCTCGGGACTCAAACTACATTTGTACAAAATTTCATTAAAATCGGTTCAGTTATTCAGGCATGAAGAAGAGACAGACAGACAGAGTAACTTTCGCATTTATAATATTAGTAGGAATAGTTGGTTCGTAAATAGTTATTCTGGAAAGTAAACTGCTGTATACGACAAAGGGGTTACTCCATATTATATGCTTAACCAATCGTATACGATTGCCAAACCAGATACACCCGCGAGTGTTATTTCATCTACTGGGCCCAACTTACGGAGTTAACATCGAAGTTTCTTCGATAAATATTATCTTACAAGCTATACGTAGGAAGGTACGCGTAGAACAACTTGCCACAAGTTTGTTAGGTAAATATTTTATTGAACTAGATGCCTTAGTTCTCGTAAACTACCGAGCGGCCTTAAAGTGTATTTTTGTCGAGGACTTATAAGCTTTGTGACTTTAACTGTTTTATTTATTTATTACTTGTTGTCTTTGCGGCTTCGCCGTATAGTTTAACCCAGTAGATGGCGCTGCTAATTATTATATCCTTACATATTTTGTATAAAATGTATCCTAGGGGAGGACTCCCCTATCAACTCCTCTTTCTTTCAGTGAAAGTTCCATGAAAGTCGGTCCAGATTACACCGAAAAAACAGAACGACAGACAGACAACAATTCTAAAATTGTTTTTTAGGTAGATAGCTAGCTAGTATCGTAAAAATAGCACACTACTGTTGAAAAACCCTCGTTATTTTGAAATCATAAACAGACAATAAAATTTTATTTATACGTACAGATTTAGTCTGTTATTCTGTTTGTAAACATCCACCTAACTTCTCAATTAGATACTTTCTTTTGATCGATTTCATTATTTTTTTTGTTGAAAGTTATATATCATAATTTCCGTTTGGTCCCATTTAAAATTGAAAACATACCATTTTAGAGCATTTTTTTGTTGGGAAAACATGTATCTGAAGACGGTTTTTTCTTAATTTTTTTATTACATTACTTTTACGGTAAGCGTTATCTTAACTGAGACGACTCGGCACAATTACATCGCGTAAGCCTTACTTATAAATCAAAAGAAATCATTTCCCAGTGGGAAATGCATGAGCTAAAATCCTAAACCTAAGTAATGGGCTTAAGCTAATGGTCAGTACATTAGCTTATCCATTACTGGTTACATCACCACGACCACTTAATGTGGGATAATTCCATATAGTATACACATACACTTTTTGAAGGTGGAAGAACCTTTTCTATTCCGGACACCGCCTCACCTGCCTTATAACAGCAGTATTCTTGGTACTGTGTTGTGGTTCGAAGGGTGTGGTCAGGGAGACATACTTAACCGAGGCGTTCCAACTTAGTCCTGAGGGGTAGCAACGCATTTGTGGGCGATCTAAAAAAAAAAACTCGATCCTATCTTGGGTTGATTACATATGACCAAATTCGGAAAAATACAGCCCTAACGGTGGTAGTATAGGTTTGTTCACTCACTGATTTTAATACTGAGTTGTGTGTAGCCTTACCGTCGGTTAAACTTTTTTGTTAAAAACTTGTTAAAAAGTTCAGAAATCTTTTCTATGTTTAGCATAACATTTCCATTGTCACGCGTACCAGTCGATATTATCGAAAGCATATAATCAATTCGGTTCCATAATCTAACAATTCAAACTCACAGAGTCGACAACCGAAGGCTTTCTATTGAATATTAATTCCACAAACTACAGTATTTTACTCTATTGACGATGAGCAACCGAAGTGTATTACGATTTGTGTTATGACAAATTGTACCTTAGATACTGCGATTTAAGGGCTAGAATATAATTCGGGTTGTACTGTAACGAAACTCAACCAGCTTTCGCGATAACGAACCCTTGTCTCACCGACAGCGAACTAATAAAATATTGACGCTGAAAAGCATAGCTAATTGCTGTAATGTTCAGTATTTATACTGGTATATGTTTTGTAAATTGATACCTAGCCGTAAATGGTGTACATACATACCATTTATACATATAATAAAGTTAGTAATATAATTAGTAGGTGATTTCTGTCTGTACATGGAAGATATCTAAGGGAAATCCACTTAAGGGGTCTTTATTTAAAGAATAGATAGAAATTTTGTCTCTTTGTCTGTGCGTTTGTGCACACTAATCTCAGACACGGCTGATCCGATTTGAATGCCGTTTTCACTGAGCTATTGGTCGAAGCTTCACTTAACATTTAGTATTTGTTTAATAAAAATCGGTTCACAAATAAAAAAGTTGTGGGAGAGGGGCGGGGAGGCGGTACGAAGTTCGCCGGACCAGCTAGGCTATATTAATAAAAATGAATCACCACCATCTTTGTACGCGCATCACGCACCAAATTGCATACAACCCTGCTTTAATGTATTCGTTATTGTCAGGAGAAAGTATGTAGCATAAAAATATTTAAAAACTAATAGCAAATATTTAAAAAATTCTGAAGAGTGTGCGAATGAGACAGAAGACCGTGAGACGCTTCAATATATTGTCAGAACTCTGACACTCAGTTGTTCTGCGTCATAGTTTTAAACATAGATTATAGACATACTGGTAGGTTTAAAGTCATGTTAAGCTAGTAACTTCGTCTACGGTGAGACCACACGAAAAGCATAAAACAAACAAAAGGAAATCCGACGAATCGTATGATTTGATTGTTATGGCATAAATTTCGACGGTTTCTAAGGAATGCCTCTACTTTTTGCGATTCGTTAGGCCGACATGAGATGAATGACATAAAGGGAAGGGAGTTCCCGTTTAGGGTTGCCAGATGTGTCGGGAAACGTGCACAAAAGAAAGAAGAATTGGTCAATCTAAGTTTTAGATGTAATTAATTTTAATTTTAAATTTATATTAATTTTACTAACGATAACTATAATTCGAGGTGGATTCTAATCGTTTTAATAATTTGTATACATTACAATTAATAAAAACATAATAAT
The DNA here is from genome assembly GCA_018250275.1 of Udranomia eurus. NCBI lineage: Eukaryota > Metazoa > Arthropoda > Insecta > Lepidoptera > Hesperiidae > Udranomia > Udranomia eurus. The sequence continues at coordinate 11,771 of DWNJ01001044.1, forward strand.
ATGTTTGATTCTAGGTGGCACCGAATTAATGCTTTGAGAATTATCTCGTTAATTCATATTCATAATAGTTCAGGTGTCGGTATCATTATTGTACCACCAAACAAATTCTGTGATTAACTAACTTTCTATATTTCTATAAATGTTCAACATACAATGTATATAATACACAACCAAAGAAGTCGGCACAATAAAAACATGAATACTTTATAATTTTATACAGACTAAACATCCCTCCAATTTTTAATTAAAATACATATTTAAATAAAGTTAACAAATCAAGTAATAACAGTAGTATATGCATAGCTAGCTCGCTGAAAGATTTTTTTATACATAGGAATTTTCAATATGCAATAGACATTTTCAACCTTCAACTTAATTTAAGTACAAGCAATTAAACAAAAGTTATAAGCCTTAACATTATTTGCCTCATTTAAATAATGTAAAGCAGTCTTATGTATATCAGTATAGTATATTTAAAATAAGGAAAGTAAGATCACTACCTACCATAGATATAGATAGATAATATAGATAATATAGATAGTATCTTAGGCACAACCCTATTTCCTAGTAAAGTCTATTTATAAAGCAGTGATGGGCGGCGAATGATAATCTCAGATCTGTGAAATGTTATTGTTAATTTTGTTTGTTGAATCTGATGCTGGGCTTGAATTCCGGCTTCAAGACAAGACTGTTATGGCGACCTCGTTTTTCTATAAATAGTTTATTTTCAATATGCACTGAGACCGAGAGAAAAATCTGTGGAAATATGCATTTGTTGATATAAACAAAAGATATTCTTGCATGATTGCTATTATTATTTTGAGTATCAACTCTCGTATAATTTTAGTCTAGACATTAGATGTGTATGAGCTACAGGGACCACTTAACACCAATGCACACTTTTTAGCTAATTTATACCTATATTAATACGTGAAGCAAAAGTTTAAACACAAACGGATGAGTATGAAATTTGGCACAGTCAAAGTTTATACGGAGAAAAAACGCCGAGAATATTTTATATACATTAGACATACATTAAATTAGAAAAAGAAACCATTGTTGATTAATTTGATGACCATGGCTTTGACACACACACGACTATAGACACCTGTTATACACGGAATGTCATTTGAATACTGAATCGAGAGTGACGTGAGCATTGGAAATGTCAAACAA
>DWNJ01001045.1:0-12943 GCA_018250275.1 Udranomia eurus
AACAACCGCATCGAAATCCGCAGGATAATTTTAACAATATAAGCATAGGTACCTAGGGACAGACAGCGCGAAGCGACTTTGTTTTATACTATGTAATGATGAAGTGTCGCCTGGCTTCATGCCGTCCATTTTTTTTATTCTTATTTTTGTATACACATGTCCTGAAACCGATCTTTAAACCGAACCAAGTTTATTTTTTATGACTTAGAGGTAGGAAACGAGCATGCACTGTCACTGCCGCCCATGAACATCTGTAATCAACCCAAGATAGATTCAAAGTTCTTTCTTAGGTCGACCACAAATGCCCTGAGGATTAAGTTGGAACGCCTCTGTTAAATATGTCTAACCACACCCTTCAAAACAGAACACAGCAGCAAGAACACTGTTGTTATAAGCCAGAAATTGGTGTGGTGGTGGTGCCTCCGTAGTTGAACCGTAAAGGGGTACTTTTTAGTGTAATCTTTTACTATAATTTTTACTTTTAAATCTTGAAATGTATGATTGTATTTGTTTTATGAAATTGTTACTGAATTTCTCTTGTCGTCTATAATAGCGCTAAATTTATCTTGGAGTGGGCAACCCAGATCATACTTAGTTCTTTTGTTATTTTACACTGATGTAACTTCAAAGAGAGTATTGCTTGTAGAGGGGCAATATTTCGTACCAACGTGTAGAGACGTAATGCTTTCGGAAATAGGCACTTTGGTCGAATAAAGCAGCCTGTTTATGCGAGTGTACGGTGTCGTGTACACCATTTCGCTTTATTGGCCCGAACCCCGACCCTGGCGATGTAATTTTATTACTGTTCCGACACCGCAGGTACAGCCAGATACTGTTCCATATATGTCGTACCGTACCGTAAAGCCAGAGTTTGTGGCACACTGGCTCGAAATTGGCTTTCAAGGTACATTTCGTGGTTCGACTTCAGATTTGCTGTATATAGGTTAGGGACATGTAGCATGTAAGACATTTAAGTGATGTTGTCTATTATATTCAGTTCTACCTAGGATTGATAAGGGATGTCGATCGACAGTGACCGATTACTAATTTGCAATACGCATTATGAGTTGCATAATTATCCTCTCTCAAAGATCGCTGTTATTTATTTACACTTTATGCACCATACATACAGTATTGGAACAAAGGCGGACTTAATGCTTAAAGCATTCTCTGCCAGGCAACCTTTGGGCAGGGCAAAGATCATTGTTCTAAACACCTAGTCAATAGTTACACAAAGCTGAGCACAATGGGGACAATATTTATATTATCATATTACGGTTCGATAATTAAAGGTAAGAATAAATTAAGTTTTGTACGTGAAAAACAATCTATACCTACTATTAAATTAATAACGAATGACTGCTTTTCAACAACCCTTTGGCATGAATCCATGATATCATTACCGTTTTTTATTCTGAATAAGGAAAAATATTTGCAAATGAAGGTGATCAAGGAGACGCATAACCGAGGCGTATCAATTTAGTCCTCAGGGAATGCAACGCATCTGTGGTCGACTTAAAAAAGAACTTCGATTCTGTCTCGGGGTCGTTTGCTGTCTCAATGTTATAAAAATATTATGAAACTACGGGAAGAAAACTTCGACTAAATACGTATGAAGATTTTATTTTAATTTACCTACTTACAATATTGCGGAGACAATTCTTCTTACCTCTACCGTACACTGGGAAATAGAAACAAAACTGGAAAATGTTTTCAATGATAAATATTACTTATTACTTTTAATTCGTGGTTCGACTAGAAGCATCACCACCATGAATATCTACCTTATAACAGCAATCTTTTTGGTTAACGGCTGCGGTGAGAGAGGCGTTTCAACGTAACCATACTACAAACTAGTATAAGCATTTATGGTCGATCTACGAAAAAGCTTCGATCCTGTCCTGGGTCGATTACAGATGTCCATGGTCGGCAAGGACAACTTCACTACCACCAGAAGGTAGCATGCACTTGTTTGCTACCTCCATGTATTAGAAATCAGGTAATCAGGTGACCACAATTTGGCAAATATGATAAGTTGATAATAATCGATTGTTTTGATTTTCCATCTCCATAATACATACGTTTGTATGAACGGTTCCTCGTAAAGTTCACACCTATTAACGCATCGTCGCCGTTCCGTCTGCACCGATTCCAAATGATCTAATAAAATCCACACACATACACTCAAGGTAATAAATGCAAACAGTCCACGTCATATTGCGTTGGGTAAAACAAACGTTATTGTAATCGACCCATACATGCGTTGCATAATCACGGTGAACACCATAATTAGTACGCCGGACCTGCTTATTTCAGCAGAGGGAAGCTTCTTGGAGCGAAATAAAAGGGTTTTAGCAAATATGAATGCTTTGAATCATCTAAAGATTTAGGAAAATGTCATGCACCTTTCATTAATAAAAGTTTGAGCAAAAAAGATGGATGCTTGGTGTCATCGTGAGATTCTGCTAAAATTCGTGCATCTTCACTATTTCCGAAGGTCGATTTGCTGTTGCATTAGTTAGTGGGCTAAGTAGCTGCTACCTAATTAGTGTACAAAACAGTACGTTACGGGATTTGTAAATACACACTTGTCACACGCTATTTGGAATTGTATTAGATGACTCTTCTTTCTTATGGTGTTACTCCATCTTGTGAGTTATTCGATATATTAATTTGCATATTACAAATGCGAATGTAAATGTGTTTGTTTCGCTTGAAGAACTAGAAAAAATAGTTGCATTACCAACTTGAGCCAAGCCGCAGGTAGAAACGAGTACGTTCTTCGTGAAATCGAACCACTTTTATTAATTATAATCAGATCTTCGATAACAATACGTGCTTTATTATCGTTCTTTGTCGCTGATTCGTTTATTAATCATCGCCGATGCCCCTTGTTTGATGTAGGGAGAGAAGTTTTCAAACTTTGCAGATAGGAAAAAAACTGGAAGGCAGTTTTTTCTATTTTCTTTATTTATTGGAAGCGTAGACAATATCTTTTTTCACTGCTAATAAATAAAAGATTTAGACATTTATTATATTAACTATTTTCCATTTATATACCTACATAAAGATACACATGTACTTACTTACTTACTTGTAAAGGAGTTTACTGGGTGTTGTTTGGAGGAAAGAAAAGGATATTTTGAAAAGACATAGCCTATACCTATACATACCTGGAGTTAATAAACATAACTCACAAAACATAAAATGATTTTAAGGCCAAGTCAAAGTCCTTTTGTCCAAGGCGAATACCGTGTGTAATCATAACCCTTAGTGGCTATGAATTTAAAGCGCTCAATTCGCTCACAAATTCAGACTATCGCAATTCGACTAGAGATGGTCATACCAAGAGCTCGACGCTCAAACTTACGAGCGAGCGTTTCCGAATTATTAATAACATTAGTCAGAATAATGCATAATTTAGTATGTACACTCGTAACAGACGTATGACTCGGCCGGCGTTCCACAAATAGGTGGCAAGTTTGGCAACCGCTGGCGGGGCCTATGTTTAATTACGTTAAGTAATTACTTCGCCGCTGCGCTCAGCACGAGTCTTATTAAACCTCAAATGAAGCGAAATCTTAATAATTTGTCAAGCTTTCTGACGTCGGCTTTGTTAATAAAGCGTAATGTGGTTAATGCTGCGTTGGTTCCGTACGTGGCGCTCTGGGAATAATTAACAATAAACGCAGAGACCCCTAATATTCTGTATACGCAGGTTAACACCTGTATTCGCAGGTTTAACATTTGGCAGTCAGCTCAATAATTCATGTTTTTGTTCATTATTTGTATGCCATACAAATTTACTTAGTTTTTAGTGGTGTACATGTTTTTTTAAATTATTTTTTTATAAATATAGATATACATGAAATATATCTTAAAAAATATATAATAATATCACTCATATCATAATTTAAAATAAATAAATATTCAAATTTTCTATATGGAACAACAAATGTCAAATTGTTTTTGTGACATAACGCCCCTGGCATTACGTCACGCGCAGTTTGTGGTCACGAGTATAAAACCTATTTCTACGATTTCCTAATTAATTTAAATTATATTGTAAATATAATAAGCATGAGAGTGTGATTATCGGTAATAGTATATATATATATATATATAGTACACTACAAGACAACAAATGTATTTATTCTCGTTTAGTGTCTACACCCCTGTTGTATACGATGCCCAAAGCATAGATAATCTAAAGTCTGTCAACGTTCTTGATAAGCACTTAACGTCGCTTAAAAGGTGGTCCACACCTCTATTATGTTGTATTTGTATACTCAACATTACCATTAATTTGTTAATATAAGCTTTTTTTTAATTTTGATTTTCTTTCACCAGAAGAAGGTGGAATTTTATGTGCGCTTACCCTTTGCCCTAAAGTACACTCGGAGACTGGTTGGCTATTAATGACGATGATGTTTATTGTCCACTCAACTCTACGTCACTTGAAGTCATTCGCATCCATTCAGTTCGTGAATAAATGTCTCCCTCTTCACTTTTTTTAACGTTTTAAAATACAACTCTCAATAAACCTTATGGAAATGCGACTGGAGTGGGTACTCGAGGAGCAATTTTTTTTATACGTTTATAGAAATTGTCTACTTCATTATTTCAAGATTTAGTCAAAAAGTAATAGCCGAGAATGCATTTATCGTGATGTTTAATTAATTGAACGTTCGATCTGGAGTCAATTCTAACCGTCTTTTCGGTTTGAAGGATGTGCGATGATAAGCGAGAGAAACTTAACAAACCGTTCAGACTTAGTCCTTCGCGGTAGAAACGCATCTATTATAGACGTCAGGCTGAAATTAAGGTCTGTCTAGATGTCCATGAGTGCCAGGTACCTGACCATCAGGCGCTTTTGTATCGTCAATACTATAAAAAACACATGTTACCCTTTTTAAAATCAGATGACTAGTTGAATTCTCAATGATTGATTGGTCGACAGCAAAACGCTGGAAAGTTGTACGTTTGAAATTCAAAAAGGAACTCGAATAAATGAATGAGTGTAGCGAGTTCCGAGAACCTACTGCGAGCTTTCGATATTTCTCTCTAGGGATGTTACGAAAGTGATGGCATCGGAACCGAAATCTGAATCGGACTTTGTAAATTAAGTTCCGGAATCCGAACCGGCATGAAGAAAGATGTTTTAAGAGAGAGTAGGTCTCACAAGTACATCTAGTAAAGTCTAATAATAATATTGAAATGTTGTTGTTAATTAGACCTATTATACCTAAATAGTAACGTTGCGCTATTTTATTTTTGCCTTTATAAACAACAAAACCAGGAGTAAAAATTAAAATGATCCTTTTTTCTATAACCTCGATATACGAACTCCGATAACCATCAATTTAAAAGCCACGGCGTCGAAATCAAAATATAAAATCGGAGGTGTGAAAACATTCGGAAAATTGGACATTTCGGAATCGGATTCGATCCTCCGTAACATCACTAGTTTATGTGTGGTGTATGTAGCGAGCGCTTTTGCAACTTTCAGGCACCTACAGCATATATCTGGTGGAGTAATTCCGCTGTGCCTTGCGTAAAGGGTTTGGGGGAAGTTTTGTAATCGATAAAATTTTATCCGTTTTTGTTGATTTGGGCAGACTGTGCCTCCGGTTCACTCGTGTCGCGGTGTATGTAGCGAGCAACTTTCAGGCACCTACAGCATGAATCTGGTGCAGTAATTCCGCTTTTCCTTGTTTAAAGGGGTAAAGGCAAGTTCTGTAATGGATAAAATTCGAATCGTTTCCGTTGATTTAGACAAATTTTGTCCCTTTATATTCATAACGTGGCACGACTTGTAAGACTGTTCTTCTTCGCTCGTGATCTATAAAATGACTTTTCTGACGCGTTTATTTTGTTGATTGTTATATTTTTATTAGTCTTTTGTTTGACTATTTTCCCAAATTTAGAATCAGTTTTTACGCGATTGGGGTTACATACAAACGTTTGCAGTAACCCGGATTAGATTCGATATTTTTCTTACATTTGTAATAGATCCTTGTGATATAATATTAGTATTTACCTCAAGCATTACCATAGTCCACCAAAAAAAAAAACCCGTAACCTATGATGTCATTAGCTGTCCTAACGTGAAAAAGCGTAAAAAAAGCATAAATTCGTGAACATGTAGCGCACTTTTACCTATTTTTCACTGCTCTTTAATTAACCCGAGCAAGCAGGTCGTTCTTCATTAACTAACTGGATTTTATTTTATTTCGCAACGTAACGCCAGTTGGAGTACAGTTGTCACTGGAAAAGCTTGATTAAAATATTTAGCCCCGTGAAAAAGTATTTTTAATTATATCTTTCGTGTAAAAAACGTGAAATGTTAACGGATTTCTCTCCGTATTATAAATGATACCTAGTCAGTTCCGCTGTATATACTTAGTTAGCTAATTTGTTATCTATTTCAAATAATGGGTCAATTTGAAGTATGCCTTTATTATTCCAATTGAGCGATCTACTTTAAAAAGAAGAACCATCTTAGTCATTTCATTATGTTTTATCGACTGATCTTTGGAGTTAATTTTAGGTGAGTTAGTTTATAGGGAAATTACGTAAATTTACCTGTAATATAGTTAGATTCTGTGTAAAGTTACCTTTTGCTGTCCTCCGCGGTTTTGCACGCGCAACGTGGATTTCCTTGTTACTAGGATTGTAAACCATTCAAAAAATATTCTGAAGAAAAATGACTTGTAAGTAAAAGCATTATTTTCGGTCAAGATCATTTTCTGCGACAAACTTAATATGACTTGTTATAAAATATTTTTTTGAGAACTTAAGGACTTTATTCTCTTTCTTCTTTAAACCTAACCTATTATTTTTGATCAAGATTATTTTTCTGAGACAAGCTTAATATGAAAACAAAATACCTATATTTTGTAGAAAGACAGTGGAGCAATTTCTTGAGGTTACAAATAAATATAACAATCAGTATACTATTTTTTAGGGGAATATTAAAATCTATTTTGGAAAATTCGATTGACTTAGGGTACGTCAACACTGTCGCTCCAATCGTCGACACAGATTTATGGAGGTAATACGTCAACGTTTGTGTGCACGTCGCCTATATTGTTTAAGGGGTTACCCCCACTTGTAGAGCGAAAAAAAAGGCCTTTTCCATGAATTTTTTTAAAGAAAACGACAAAACTTTTTTCATCGATCAATATATCATCTTAAAGAACACATCTTGAAGACCTTTCAGTAATTTTTTTATTGAAAAATATTACAAAATTTAGTGGTAAATGGCCGTCAATTAAATCAAGTTGTTGTGTGCACGGTTTGCGGTGACCAACATTGCGGTGAAGTGGATCATCTGAAACAAAAAATATGAATAGATTTAGTCAAATATAAGTATAAACTAGTCTTTAATCGTAGGTTTTAAAAAAATATTCATTTTTCACAAAATGGCGGACAGTCAAAGTCAATAGTTCGATTTTAACGAGAAAAAACGGCCGTTTTTTGGCTATAAAACGGCCATTTTTAAAAAAAAAAAAAAATCGAACGATTAAAGACTACATTTTTATGTACTAAATAAGCCTGCAAAATTTCAAGAAGATCGGTTCATTAGTGTTCGAGTAATCTTGGTCACCGACTTCAGAAATGCCATTTTGAGAAAAACGCGTTTAAAGTTTCAATTTCAGTTTACACGGAGAAAAATTTTTTTTTTTGTAAACTTACATAGAGTCATCTATTCCGGGTCCGTACAGAAGTTCTTCCGCCGACGATGCCGCTTGCAACAGGGAAATCTGATACTGTCTTCGTAGCATTCTTCCTTCACGAGTGCTCTCGGCCGCACGTCTTTCTGCCAGCGCGATCCGTGCTTCGTCTATTTTATCGGCGTATTCGTGCGCGTTTCGTCCACAGCTCACTCCGATTGAGTTCAAATAAAATAATAGTGATTTTGAACCTTCGTTGAATAGTCCAGCGGCTATATAAGCTGCTAAATTCACAACGACTGCTCCACTCGAGACGATTTTCGGGCTAATTTTCCAAATAAGTTGGTTGAAGCTTTCGTTGTTATTTTGATCGAAGCCACCGACGCATCTTTCGAGTAAAGTTTCCTTACTCAGATCGTTGTATACAGGTCTGATGGCATCCAATACATTTGATGGAAGTGGTTTGTAATCATGTTGGAAAGCCTCGTTTCTCGCCTGAGCTCGTTGATACGAACACCACGATTCTTCACCGGTTGGACATCTCTCATGGTGTGGATTTGCATCGGTTGAACTATAATGATCGAAGGTCGCCCATATTGCCTCATGCATGTCGTGAACAGAAGCAGAATGGCGTCGAATAGCAAGTCCATAGTACACAGTGAGCTTGTCAATAAATTTCCCGGTCAGCTGTCCTTTACCACCAAGCTTTTTGTTTTTTTTTACTATATTACGAAGGCGGGATCCCATACGCTTTTGCACGTGTCCGATGCATTCTTTTTTTATAACTTCTACGTCGTCGTAAGGATGAGAATTTACTAGCCCAGTGTACGTTTTTGAATCGCCGTCTCCAATATAGTAACTGTAGAGGACATTATATTTTTCTATTGAACGCTTGAAGATTTCGATAATAGAGTCCACCTCCATTTTTCCCGAGGAGCCTTCGTGGTTTGCACTGCAATTATCTCCGTGTGTTTGGTACCATTCTTCGTATTCCGCATCATTTAGTTTATGTTTCCACGATTCACACATTTTACAATACACACTTTTTACCACAAGATCAAGCACTTTTCCACTGTAGTAGCCTATGACCGATGTAACTCCGAACAACGATGTATATCCTCGCTTCCTCCACGATCCATCTCCGGAAACTGTCAATTGAGGAGTTGCTTCATCTGCTGCATTAGGTGTATCTTTAATTTCTTCTCGTACGGCTTTTTTAAATATTACATCTGCACATGTTTTCACAGACTCATAAATACTTTTCAAAATTAATGAGTATGTAGTCTCGGTAAGAAACCTTGGCATGTCCATAAGTCCGCAAAATTTTTGTGCTCCAGCCAATCCTATACCGAGAACTCGCATAGTGAATATAAATCGACGATTTATTTCATACGAATGTGCCACAAAAGGAGAAGATGGTATCAAATTATCTGCGCATGAGTCACATTTCACAACGACTTTGAAGCCTAATCCTCTTGCATTTGCCGTTTCAAATGTAATATTTCCATTACACGTTTTGCACTTCACTAAACTGGAAATAGCAGCAAACACAACCCAAAAGTTCAAAATACGATATTCGATATTAGGACTTTCATTCACAGTCATATCGATATTATCTTTCAGTTTCTTCGCAGACGTGCTGAAACTTCCACTTTTCGATTCGGCCAGGTTCGGGTTAAAAACTCCCTTCCTTTTCTTCGGTCGCGATTTCCGTTCGTTTTCACTGCTTCTTCTTTCACGCGAACCTTTTTTTCGATCCATTTTTCAATGTAAAATGAATAAAAACTGCGCTTATAATATTTGGAACGGTGGAATATACGTCTTATATAGTCGAACTTTCGAGCTACACTGACGAGTTTAGACCAGTTTAGACCATAGCAGGCAACAAAAATGTATTTCTATGTATAATATGAACGTTGTGAATGCCAGGTATACGACTCTATTCCTCGAACAATCGATTGAAACCGGAGCGAGGGTCGAGCGCGCCACGCGGCAAACCAGCCGGTCGTTTACACAACGGATTCTTCTCTTTCAACGCTCATATCTCAGTCAATTTTGTTCGGATCGACTTGAAATTTTCAGGACATATTCTCAGATAAATATACTTCAAAAAAATGCAACAAAAAAAAATCGATTTTTTGAAAATCGCAAGTGGGGGTAACCCCTTAATAATAAAAAAAATAAAATCAAAAACGAAAAAATCTCAACAGGGTTACCTCATAAATTATGTAAGGAAATACTGTAAAAAATTGAGAACGATCGGTTGAATAGATTTTGAGTTACAGAGGGCACCGACTCAAAAAACATCGATTTGAGAAAAACGCGTTTAAAGTTTTTCGTAGCGAAAAGACCCTGATAAAACTTAGTAAGCTATTTATTTTTTATTTTACTCACATAGAATCTCAATGCCGGGACCATAGAGTATAGAACTTACGTCAAGAATGTCCAAAGCATCGTTTTGATCAAGTCTGCGGCGAATTTTATCATTTTTAGCGGTTTCAGCTGCTCGCTCATCTGCTCTGTTCATTCGAATATCGTCGGTTAGAAGCGCCCATCCATGACAACTTGGACCAGTACTGATTCGCATCTCTTCTAGGAAGGTTAAATACTCGTAAGCTTTAAAGCCTTCATTGAAAACACAAGCAGCCACTGAAGATGCAAATTCGACGATAATTGCTGAACCACTCTCAACTTTCGGCGCAATCTTCCAAATAAGCTGGTTCAAACTCTCTATTTTGTGTGAATCCGCCAATACATCGCTCTAGGAGAGCATATTTGCTTAAATCTTCATAAATTGGCTTGATTCCTTGTAAAACATCAGTTGGTAGAGCAGAATATGAGTGTTTGAAATTATTCAGCTTGTTTGAAGCTGCAGCTTTCTGCCATCCACACCATGAGTCTTCTCCGCTAGGGCAGTTTTCGTGTTGTGGTTTTGCATCGGTTGAGGCATAATGATAGTAAGTAGCCCAAATGGCTTTTTTCATTTCTTCTACATAATTAGAATTGAAACGAATTGCACGACCATAGTATTGGGTGAGCTTATCAATCATTTTTGCAGTCAGTTTCCCTTTACCTGAGAGAGTTTTTTTTTTATTTTTTTTCCAGTCATAGTTTTTTTGACTAAATCACGGAAACGAGTTCCCATCCTTTTTTGGACGTGTCCAACACATTCTTTTTTATTGATTAGAAAATTTTCACCATAAGGTTCAGCATTGATAACACCACTATATGTTTTCGAGTCACCATCTCCAATATAGTTGCGAATCTTCACGTTATTCTCTTGCGATCTTTTGAACATTGTGACAATTGCGTCGACCTCCATATTACCGGATGCTCCTTTGTGATTTGCAGAACATTGATCTTCATTTATATGGTTCTCTTGCCATTCTTCGAACTCTGCAGAATCAAGCTTATTCTTCCAAGTAAGGCACATGTGACAGTATGAACTTTTTACGAGAACATCGACGACTTTTCCGGTGTAATATCCAATCAAGAAAGCCACGCCATACAAAGAAGTAAATCCACGCTTTTTCCAAGTTCCATCGCCTGATACGGTTAATTCTGATGAAGATTCAATATTTTTTTCTCTTCACATAGCTGCTTTTTCTTCCTCAATCGCAGAAACAAAAAATCCTTTTGCGGCATTCGTCACACTGGAGGACATTTTCTTCAAGTAATTGTTGTATACCGATTTTGATACGAAATTACTGGATAAATCCATCAGTCCGCAGAATTTGTCACAACCAGCTAATTCCAAGCCTAAAACTCGCATCACGAAAGCAAATCGGTAGTTCACTTCATACATATGATTATCTACTCGTTCACTAGACGGAACGTAACGAGGTTCTTTGCATTTTTCACATTTTATTTTTATCTTGGAACCAAGACCTATTTTCCCACAACACTGAAATTATACTGTACTATCACAAACTGCACACTTCACTAACGTAGAAATTGTTGAAAAAACTAACAGAAAATCAATGATTCTGAAATGCTTATTTGTATCTTCAGCAACTTTTTGGCTAAAACTTAGTCTGATTTTTTTCGTTGACGTACTCCTTTCCTCAATATCGTCATCGTTTCTTCGTTTATGCGGAGGAACTATTTTTTTTAGCTTAATACAACTTTTTACCAGTCTCCTTTCTACACTCTCTGGAAACTTTTCTCGGCATTTTGCGAACAACAAAAATATCACAACGAAATAGAGTAAGAAAATACAACACGACTGTTACACTCCGCGTCTGCTTCGAAAATGAAGCAACACCAGGTACCGTTACAACGACCCTGTCTAAGACCTTTCTGTAAACTGCTTAGGGACAATAACAAAAGAGATTGATAAACAGCTGCCTTCCCGCTGAGCGGTTACAGCTCAGGTAGTCGTTCGAGACACGCCTACTTCCAAAGCTATATCTTTGTGAGTTTTGCTCCGATTGACTTCCTATTTTAACAGACAACATTCTTGAGTTACTAATATAATACTAATACTTTCATAATATGCAATAAAAAAAAATCACTTTTTTTGAACCCTCAAAACCCTACCCCCCCTTAATCCACAAAATTTTGCTACACCTTTTAACCCTATACCGAGGACTCTCATGGCAAATAAAAGTCGTCGATTTATTTCATAAGAGTGCGCGACAAAAGGACAAGAATTTATGTTACGATCTGCACACTTATCACACAGCAAAACAATTTTAAAACCAAGTCCTCGTTCTGAAGCAGTTTGAAACTTCACATCTCCGTCACAGGTCTTACATTTCACATATTCAGAAATTGCTGCAAACACTGTTATAAAATTTAAAATGCGATACTCAACAGACGGATCACGTGGAACTGAGATTTCCTCTTGTTCTTTAAATTTTTTTGCCGAGGCACTGAAACTACTTTCATCCGTTTCGGCTGGTTTTGGATTAAAAACATTTTTTCGCTTTTTTGGTCTCGACTTACGTATGTTAAGAGATTTTCTCAATTCTCTAGAAGCCTTCATTTTAAAATTACAAAAAAAATAATTCACGAACTCACAAGTTTACTGCTTGGCTTAGCTGCTTATACTGACTACCACTCTTAAATGCTTTCCAGATTAGGGAGAACAAAATTAAAATTTATCGTTCAGGTATAAAAATGACTACAACACACTAATGCTTTACCCATCTAAATAAACTACTCAAAACAAAATAGGGCCCACCACGTTTTTTTGCATTAATTTTAAAATACTTACAATTATTTAGTTTTTCTAATTAGATATGGTTGAAGTAGTGATTCTTAAA
>DWNJ01001046.1:0-12943 GCA_018250275.1 Udranomia eurus
AGCTTTAATGATGTGGTAATTACGTTAATTAAACTCGCAACGTTGTAATGATGGCACATGCGTCATTTTCATGATTACTGTATTATAAGCGTAGCTATCTGTCAAAACGGTGGAAGCTGCGACATATATTTGGTGAATTTTGAGACGGCACATCCAAACACGAATAGCCCCGCGGCTTGTGTAGATCGCATGCAATCGTGTAAGTTAGTCAACGTCGGGTGCGGTCAACTGGATGGGTCTGACCGATAGTAGAATTTTCATGCACGTTTCCGTGCTTCGGAGGGCATGTTAAGCTGTCGCTCCCGGTTGTTATCGACAGATGGCAGTCGTTTGTAAACATCCGAAAACTGGTAAGACGACTATATACTTCTGGACAACGAGCCAAGAGCTTTACAATCTCCTGTTACCACGAAAATGCACATGTATTTATCGCATTCAATAACTGAGCCAAAGTTGTTCAAGCTTTATATCTAGCATCAGGAAATAATTAATGCAGTTAGAAAGTTGAAGGTGGTAGACCCTTTTACGGTTCGACTCCGGAGGCACCGCCGCCACACCTATTTCTACCTTATGCAGTGTTCTTGCGTGACATACTTAACTAAGGCGTTCCAACTTAGTCCTCAAGGGTAGCAACGTGTTTATGGGCGACCTAAGAAAGAACTTCGATCCTATCTTGGGTTGATAACAGATGTTCATGAGCAGAAGTGACCACTTACCACCAGGTGGACTGAATTGCTCGTTTTGCTACTCTCCAGTTATAAAAAAAAGTACAATCAAGAAGAATATTGCAGGATGATCCATGCAGACTGATCAACACACATACGTCTAGCTCCGAACCAGACGAGAGACATAATTTTGATACTTAGGAATTTGAAACTTACTTCTAATTGTTTACGAGTTATTTTATGTTGAAGCTAATCTACTGGATAAGCCTGCTTATATTCCTTGCACGCTCTAGAAAGCTTGTATGTACTCAACTTATTCGAGGCACGGATAGTATTTGAGTGACCGGATCAAAATTTTAGAAGTGACTTTGCACGTAAACAGGAATTTAGGGAAAGTGGGTGAAGCCTTCGTACCTGATTGAGTTTGTCGTATTGGATCGAAGCGTTAAAAATGCAGAGTAGTATAGTGGAAATTTAAACCAACTAACTAACCGTGACCCATGCCTAAAAATCGAGGAATGGAATAAACACACCTGTATTTACCTGTATTGGTATAATTAAAGTAAGAAAATGTGAATCTGTGCCAAGTAAGATGATAAGAATAAGCAAGGTATACGTAGGAAGTGGTGACAAGTACTAAGTTTCATTCCTTTTTACTTTTGGTCACCAATAAATCAGCTTTCAAGAGCTATCAAAATGTATATTTTTTAATAGTGAGATAGCAAACGAGCATATAGTCCATCTGATGGTAAGCGGCCACTGCCGTACATGGACCCCTGCAATCAACCCAAGACAGGACGGTCGACAACAAATGCGTTGCTACCCCTGAGGACTAAGTTGGAACACCTCTGTTGAGTTTGTCTCTACCACACCCTTTAAACCAGACCACAGCAGCAACAATACTGCTGTTACAAGGAAGGAATAGATGTGGCTGTGGTGCCTCCGGAATCAAACGAGGAAATGTTCTACGACCATCAAAACCTCGATTAAGTGTGTCTCACTTACCATAAAAAATTGGATTTCAAGAAGTAGACACATTAATCGATGGGCCATTAATATTCGACTAAGGCACACGTATTTAAATAGTACCCAGAACTGTTTTGTAATAAGACGGAATAAGTACCTCTGATAATACATCCACTGATTTAACTACTGATAATATGTAATTATATAGCGCTGTTTGTGTAAACTGCCGTCACGCTTTAAGAACTGTCTTTGTGATACGATTAATGAGTAGACATTACGTTTTATTTGCAATGCATGCATAATATGTACAATTGCTACTACAAGCAACCTTATTGCCCCTTCTAGCTGAACCCCTGCGGCTACTAAGCGGTAAAATCCCAATGTGTATCCAGTCAAATTAGTAAGTTTACCTCGGAATTTGAGATACCCATAAAAAAGGAGTCATGAGGACCCCTAACAAAAGTGAAAACTTACAACTATATCTTGAAATTTCAAAATGATTGAAATAGAATTATGAGAAAATTATATAAATCATTTTCTTCACAAATACATATCTTAAAAAAATCAAATCAAAATAATACAAAAATTATAACATGGCGTAATTAATTGTACAGAGAACTTATCTGACAATTAAATAAAATTAAACTGTATTTGTATAGACATAACAGTATTAATTATAAGACACGTGGTGAACAGGTCACTGGTCACTGTTCACCAACCCGTAAGTGTATTCCGTGCCAAACGTCGCGTTTATATAAAGTTTTCACTTCAAAAACTGTGTAAGATTTTCAGTAGCTTGTATACCTATACAAATTTTATCCATAGGTATATGCAGTTTTTGGTTATTTAAATGCATTAATAAAGCATAATCCGTCATAAACCCTAGCTATTTGCGGTGGAAGTTTCCTGTTCTGGAACATTTATGCTCCGTGTATAATATTCGGGCGGAAGACGCGCGGTTAGTGGCTAAATAATGTATCAAGCTACATGCATGCGCAGTAAACATTGTTTATAGCAAAGGTTCTCAAAGTATCCCTCGTCTACTGCTCACATAACAGTTATTAGAGCAATTTATCGAGTTTCTTTTGTTTGTATGAACTTTCTCGTATTGAACCCCAAATGTAATCTCCCATCATATTCTCATTATACTGCCCTTGCCATCATAATCTTTATTTTTAATTTTTATGTTAAAAAAGGATTCCTCAACTTCAGCTATCGATTAGAATACCTAAATAAAATACTTATTGATCCTTTACCGCCCCCTGTACGATTTCAATCTCCAAACGTTGTCGCACACAGAGAAATACAGGTTACCAAGAATTTCATAGCGCGCATTGTTTTGTTACGACATTTTTAAGTTAACAAAGGTGTATTTAAAGGTGCCTACATTAATAAGTCCAATGGTTTTGTGACATAATTTTTAGGTGCAAGCTGACAGGGTTAACTTAGAGATCAGTCCTTGAAATTATTCCCTATGATACTTAAATATTGCAATTATTATGTATTTAGTTAAATTGATATTTTCAGCTTTAGTTGTTTTTGCTGTAACGCATGCGAGATTTTAGTATTTACACTAAAATTTGATTTGCCATTAAACATTTACAATTCAATTGCATTGCAAATTTGGATGTGTAAAAATTATTACGATCTGTTATGCAAAGTACAACGGTCTACATATTATATAACGGATGACAAGTGTAATCAAATGTATAATATTATAGCTAATTAGTGTATCTATAAATACATAACAGTGTTCAAAAAGTAAAAGACCGAGCACTTGTCACAGGCATTCCTGCACAAATAATTCACAATGAGCTATTTCTAACCCTGTACTTGCTAAGCAAACATCCCTTACCATATTGATCGCACCTACCAACTTGGGGGTGAATTAGCCGAGCACTATTCATCTCTTTTTCCCGCATAGCTCGGTCCTTGTTCAGCATGAGTGGTTTTTTACCCCACTGTTATCGTACGAAATATGGTGCTGCCGTTCCGAATAATCTTATCGATGTTTGCGCAGTACAAGTTACTTCACGACACAGTTTGTTCGGTAAACATTCGCTTGTAACTAAGTTTGCTGTCGCAGGTATGGTCAACGAATTTTACTTCAGTGAATAAAACTCGGATTATTTTGAAGAACATTTTACGGTTCGCCTCCGGAGGCACCACCATGGCCACACCTATTTCTGCTTTATAACAGCAGTATTCTTGCTGCTGTGTTCTGGTTTGAAAGGTCAGGGAGACATACTTAATCGGGGCGTTCCCATTTAGTTCGCAGGTGTAGCATTTGTGGTCGACCTATGAAAGAACGTCGATCCAACTTGGATGCAGGTGTCCATGGGCGGCAGAGACCACTTACGATCAGGTGTTACTGAATTTTTCACTGAAGTATAACTGAAGGATAAGTATACTTGTTGCTGTGTAGAGTTTAGCGGGAGTTTCTGACTCTTGACCTTATAGATCCAGGTTGTACTGAATCGGGTTGATGTTGGTATGAACCATTATTCCTGTACGGAATTTAGTAGAAGTTTTTGACCCCCGATCCTTCTAATTTCTCATGCCCCGTCTAATGTCCCGTTGTAAACTGATTGTTATCCGTGAAATCATCGCAGCTCATGCTTGTCAATCTTTTTAAAGAGGGATTATACAGTCTAGTCGATCAAACTCCTGATAATCGACCAAACGCTAAGTAGATTAGTAGCGTTCTCGCGCTTTTGATACGGGCCAGGTATATAAGTCAGGTACAATGTATTATATCATCGCAACATTGTATTAATACGAGAAGCAAAAACTTTGGTATTACTTTTTACGACGACGACGGAGGAGTACGAAATTTGGCACAGTCAAAGTTTATACGGAAAAGTGCAGAAAGTTAATATTTTATATAATAATACATTAGAAATACATTAAATTAGTAAAAGAAAACATTCCGCACACAATCGTGCCTTTGACGCACACACCTATGTACACCTGTTATACACGGAATGTCATTTGTATACTGAATCGAGAGTGACGTGGGCATCGGAAATGTCAAACAATTAATGTAATTTTGTTTAGTCAATTTTTTTTAAAATATTCTTAGGGTATAAAAGTATAGATATTTAGCAACTGATAATACACGGTCGTGTTTTGTCGACCGCTAGGCGATCTCTAGTTAATATGTAATAAGGTAATGTTGAAATGTTTAAGGTACATTACCAAAACCCGTAGAGCTCGATGGATATCTTGGTCTAATTGTAAGTTCGTCTTTCAGTTGTTCATGACACCCACAACACAGGAAATCCTAGCGTTGGGTTGTGAGTAGCGATGGTTATGTACTTATTATAGAGTAGGAGTTATGTTTCTCGATAATGTACAACTTCCTTTATGAAGTTTTTCTTAGGTTGATTATAGTGCATAAGAAATGAATATCTAATAATGTCAATGCCTTGAACAGAATAAATCATATACCATACACATATAAATAAAATTGTAGTGTGTCTGTCTGTGATTTTAAAATAAAAGTTTTCCATGGCTGTATCTTATTTTTACGATACTAATGCCTATACAACCATTCTTTTACTTTGTATCAGTAATTTTATTTGTACGGGGTAATCTAAGGATGGGCTGAACTGATTTTAATGGAATTTTCACTAAGATATATAGGAGTTTATAAGGGCACGACAGCACAGGTTATCAGATAATGAAGAAATGATTTTGCGGCGGTACGATCTATTGAAATCTTTGAATAGAAGGCTTAGGTGACATCTCATCCGGAAAATAACTCATCCGCGGATGATGTTGACGTCTAACTTAAAGGTAAAAATAGATGGTATTCTGCCACGTTACAGTTTTCAAGTCATTTAGTGACTATTTAGCACCAAGTGGAGTTTGGCATCGCTTGCTACGTCAATGACATCAAAAAATATAACAAATAATGTGCGATTAGCATATACATATTAAAATCTTTAAGAACAGGGTGGCGTTTCATCCGCGGATGAGATGTCACCTAAGCCAATAAAATGAATAGAACTTACAAATTTTCATTCTCTAAATATAAATAGAGCATTCTCAAAGTAACATTACAATACCCTTGCGTGTTAAGCAAATATTATATACACTATTCCGTGGGCACTAATTAATACGTGAATCAGGAATTCATAAACCAAAACAAATGAGCAGATGGACAGATACCATATCAAGAACGTACGATCTACCAAGAATGTGCAGCGGAACTAGAAACAATAACCCTGAGTAGAGTTTCCGCCATCTATTGCTTCCCTCATGTGTTTATGGCTCGGATTTAGATTATTGTAATTATTCCGAGTGATGCTACACATTATGCGAATATTCTGGTTATTTAAAAATAAAAGGATATTCCATTTGAGTCCAATATTCGACTGTTCTTCGTTCGACAATAGACGAAGCGGTAATGCTACACTTTTGTCTATTTTTATTATTAAGCAATATAGTCGACGACTATAAAAATGCACACTCATTCAACATATTCAAAACTAAATTGGCGGATTATATATGTACAGAATACACTATTGCATAACTAAATGTGTTGGATGGGTTCAGATAACAATATTATTCACTTATGCAAAAAAAGGCGCATGAATTTTATGTTAAGTTATGTTATAAGATAATTATTGTTCTCGTAGAAGTGACTTATTGTAGCCTTTTTTGTGAATATAGTTCTTTAACCTACTATCCTTATCTAGTTAGAGTTTTCATACCAATAATTCCATAGTGTTACTACAAACGCAAAATGGTCCTTCCAAACTGCGTAAGGTTTGGTAAAGTATAATTGCCTTCTTCCTATCAATTCAAAGGCATATTCCATTCTTACTATGCTTGCTTGCTGCCTAATAATTACATCACAAAAATAACTTGCAAATCTTTAACATTTTTCTCGATAATTCATTGTCAGATAGGTATCACTTGCATAAAAGCATTTCGACTAGCCATGATTCGGCGATGGTACTAACCGGTAACCATTCAGCGGATCAATCCAGCTCAATATTGTATTTAAAATCGCTTTAATCAAAAAACCTTTTACACTCCGAACAAACAGAACGATCGCTTTTCAGCGTAAAGGCGTTTTGATGAAAAGGCGTTTTAGGTCCATTAATGTCCTAATGGTTTTAAAAGCGGTGGAAGGCTAACGTTTCCGAAGGTGGTTACAAAAACTGGCGATGTTCGAAAAGTGAATGTACGTACGAGTACATATTGCGTGTTTTGAACAACTAAAGCTGAGTTCACACAGCAGTGTACCTCACGTTTTTAAAGTATTCGGCTGTAACGTATCAGTACAACACATTATATTTTTTTGTTCATTAAATAATAATTGCGGAGACTATTATTCTACTTAAAATATAACGCGGGCAAAGCCGCGGACAATACCTAGTTTTCCATAAACGGGCTAAACATTATTTTTAACCGACGAAAAAAACGGAATAGGTTCTCAATTCGACAGGTATATTTTTATGTTAGACCACGCATAACTTTTTACAGAGTAGACCAATCGAGATAATTCTTTTTTGAAGTTATACTTCATTCGGCGCGTTAGGGAAAAATTATGAGAGTAATTTTTTAACATGCGCACACCGTCACGAAAAATTCACATAATTTGGCTAGTTCGTGTTGTGGTGGCAAATAAAGCGTAACATAGTTTTCGTGTTTTTTCTATTGTTAGTGTGTTTTCTCTACAAACATAGGATAACGCGAATGATAAAATTTTTACCTTGCTTCGCCAAAGAAGGATATCTTCTTACGTGCGTACATACAGTTTAATTTTTAATAATAAAAAAAATTAACAATAGTTCTACCCCGAAGAGTATAAAAATAAGGGATGATTGCGTATTGACTTACTGAGTTCACTGAGTTATGTGTACACCTCATACCTTGTAGTTGGTATCATATTCATTTCGTGTGAACCTAGACTTAGGCTTCATACACATCAAGGTGAGTCTGTAAATGGTAGTATAAGTGGACTAGGCCTGCCGACCTTACGATAGAACCAGATAAGATCAATAAAACACAATACATTTTTAAATTACGTCTAATTACGATTTATAACACTATAAAAAGTGTTGCAATTTCAACCGAAGATTCATCTGCGTTTAGAGTGGCATCGCCTTGAATTCTGATGTAACAAATGTGTGTTGAAAAATTGGGGTATGATTGAAATGAATGAAAAAACCTCAATATAGCCTGCAAAGCAATAATCTATTATTGATCTTCCTGTTATCATGTTCATTAATTATCATTTTCATCTGAAATCAGGAGCCAGATTTCATAAGTTGTTTTGTATAATCAGTCAAATAAGAAGTATACACAGAAATGCAGAATGTGTGACGGTCGTGAAAATGAAAGATCAATTAAACTTATTTTAGGTTATTCAAGAATTTTATATTTAAAATAAGTAAAATTATCAAGTGAAATGTCTTAAAAGAAGGAAACTTACCGAATAAAACTTGTCTGTTGGTTATACGAAATTGTAACCAACTACACGTAGCTGTTTCTATGCCTATGCCTGCGTTATATATTAAATAGAATAGCAGTTTTTTTCGGATTTACTTGACACTTATCGTTATATTTTGGCCAAATTACACGATATGTTTATAAAAATCTTTGTAAAGCTTAATCTAAATCGATTTTCGAAGTTTTGCATGAAATAATAACAAATACCCATTTCTCACAAACTTTCGTGTTTATAATATTAAAGTAGGATACAACCGTCAGAAGTTTAAACAACAAACAGGCTGTGTGGACCAAACCTAAGTAGATCAAAAGTTCTGCTGTCAAAACGTGATATCCCATTGCGGTCCGAATTCCGATGGTACAGAAACGAAAGTTGTGTGAATTGAGGCGTTAATGAGTTACTTTGTGCTTATCGGGTTTGAACCGGCGCCTCGGTGGTGTAACGAGAGATGGTCGAAAGTGATACTGCAAGCGTTTAATTACGGAATGCAATTAAAATTGTAAGGACGATCAACGTTCCATGATTACGGGTATCAGGCGTTACTTTGCGGAAATCCATGCTATTAAATTAGGTTATTACTACTACGCAACAATCCGCTGTTATTATGTATGATGCGGTATATATTGCATGATTTAAAGGTATATGCCATCATACATTATAACAGCGGATTGTTGCGAAGTAGTAATAACCTAATTTAATCATATGCCAGGTTAATAGTTAAACGCTCATGAGACTTACGAGCCGTCTTGCGTGATCTTACGAGATGTCCAACTAAAACAACTATTAAGATTATAACAGAAGGCGAATGAAATAGGGCCGAAAATATACCACGTTACACAAAGAAGTTGACAATTCCTGAGTAACAGAAGATCTAAGGAAGTTCCTGCTCCGATAGTCACGATTATGGTTATCTCGTAACGCGTTAACTCGACAAGCCGAAACACTGTGACTACAGTCAAATCTGCTCGTTACGTGTGTAACAATAATCGTTATGTTACCCTCAAATATAGTCGAGACAGACATTGCTAACTTAGCAGTGTAGCGGCAATGACTGCAATCGGACGATAAGAGATTGTTATCTCGAGAGTACCAGACTATAGAGGATTCTGTAGTAGGTGGAGTAATCGATGTCTACGACGCAGCACGAATTTCCAGACATTTTGCTAGATAGCACATAACGTTGGAAATGTTGAAGGGATCACGATGTTTTTTTCTTTAAGTTTAAGTTTATGGTTCATAAAGTGAATTTAGAAATCATTATTTGTAATTAGTATATATTTTTTCGTTAACATTTTTAATGAGCTGAATGCTCATTCCATTCCCTTTAAGCCTCTCTTTTGTTGTTATTTTAATGCTATGTCGTGCACTAATAGATGTCACCAGTTCATAAAAATTCATTTGTAGTCTGTATTTCATTATATTCATTTCTACATACTTAAAGAAGTAGATTTATATACAAAGGTATATAAATCTATTATGTCCCCGTTTCTATCATCAGTTTGTGTTACTGAGTATTAATGAAAGCAGGCTGTTTTGGTTATTGGACATCAAGCTTAATTACTTGTCGAATTCAGATCCATTTATGCCGGCATTATGCTGGCTACAAAATAACTCAATACAACAATAACTCTTTTGCTTTCATGAATGCTAGTGTGATTATGATGGGATATTTCGTGAACATGTGGCAACGA
This sequence comes from Udranomia eurus, assembly GCA_018250275.1. Lineage (NCBI taxonomy): Eukaryota > Metazoa > Arthropoda > Insecta > Lepidoptera > Hesperiidae > Udranomia > Udranomia eurus. Next base: position 9,789 of record DWNJ01001046.1, read on the forward strand.
TTATGAGCTACAGAGAATGTTTGCAGATCACATTTAATTTTTTGAGCCTGACCCAATTTCGTCAGCGGAACGTAAAGTAATTAAAACGGATTCCGACGGCAAATTGTTCTAGCGTTGAGTGGTTTTGTGTGTTATTTTCATTTAACTTGTAAGTTTATAAATATTATACATTTTTTATATTCTCCTCCACAATGTATAAAGGTCATAACCAGTTATGTTAACACATTCCATTCCTCGTACATTTTATAGACACGTTTGCCGTAGTTTTATAAATATGATTAAGTACAGGTCGCAGGCTGTTTAGTAAGCTGTTTTAATTCCATCCATTCAATTAATTGTAAGTTTGTTTTAGATTAAGTGATCAAGAACATAGAATGAATCTTCCGAGCTATGAGAGTTATATCTGTCGATCAACAAATCGTTGTTCAAAGGTCAGAATTCCTAGTGCCTCAGATGTTGAGTTTTATTAAGTTTTACCTTGATGAAACGGAATAAACGAAATACGGTCTAGGTTCATCAATTCAATTGTAATTTTTACTGTAGTGTTTGTGAGACTAGTATGACATGAAATGGAAGAAGATTTCCAAAGCGCAATAGTAGACTTAAAGTGGAGAAACAAAGTTTTCCTGTTTATTTCTCAAGTATAGGAGCCTTATGTATATACGTAGATATGTTTTGTAAAAACTTGTAAGTTGTAAAAATTAGAGCAATTCTTCTGTTTCGGTTAAATGCTTAAAGGTTCTAAGGATAGAATAATGATTTCCTCTCTTCACCAAGTACTTACAGGAAATAAAATAAAAATATAAATATCCATCATAATATGCGATGTCATATTATGATACATATTAATATACATATATGTATACATGATATAGGAATGCTGAAACTATTTTCCTTATTCTAAAATAAAATACCCATGTAGGGAAAACTATAAATCTTTTCGCTAATTAATCAATGTTGATGAGCAGCCAATAACTATTGGGTGGGGAAGTCCCTAGATATGAACATAAATAATTTTAATAATTATAAAATAAATAATTTCCTTGTACTTAATTGTAATTTTTTTGTAATTCATAAACGAAAATCAGTGAATCAAAGAGACGACTCTTAAATGCTCAAAATTAATGTGCTCAGATTTAGGAATTAGGGAAATAAAAGTACCTTGTAGATCTCTAAACGTATTGAACGCACCCCAAAAATTACAAGTCATTCCCTAGGAAAACAAAACTATAATAACTTTTCAGCCAAGAATCGGACCAAGACGAATAAAACGAACTTATAATTTTGCAAATTTGTAACAAAAACAAACGTATTTCTTTACTTTCATCGTGCTATACCAAGTATGCTCTAAATAAAATCGAAATGAGCAAAGGAATCGTTTTGTTATCCCAGTTATCGCGATGCGTGGGAATACTGGGCATGCGCAGTGTAGCCCAGATTGCAGCGGTCCCTAACCCAACAGCTGATTTTCGATAACAACATTCCGTCCGAAAGTCGCTCACCTTCGATTGTGTTGCATCTGGCTGCATGTAGTAGAACAGGAGGAATATCCATGCCACTGCGGCCAAAAACAAAATCTTAACGTTACGTCGCATTTTGGAACTTGACACTGACAATTCACGCGCGCGAAACTGCTAAGGCGCGAACGCGGTTTTTTTTTCGTCGTTTTTTTTAAATCGTCGCGGACGGCGCGCGGCCGCGCATTCGGCTGCGGCGTACGGACTGAACGAGCACTACACTTACACCGAGCTACAGATAGCATTGTCGTCATTGACACCGCTCATGCGCGCTAACGTTCCGGTCTTTCTTGCATCGGGGTGTGTGCGATATGGCGCATTGTTTTTAACCCCTGATAAGAGATGCATTGTGGCTCATGTCTCTTTGATTATAATTAACAGCGCATTTATGAACGATTGTATTGTAAAATTCGCATGAGTCATGTGTTGTGCAGTCAAATAGAATGTATTAGGTAAGCGTATTAGGCGTGAACCACCAGAACTATAACATATGTGGTAAATGTAGAGACGTAAAGAAAGCATGGTGTCAAGGGGACGAGTTAATTTCATTTGTAGTCTTGGCACTTTCACATTAATTTCCTTCACGGTAAAATACCAAATAAAATGTTTATGAGAATTATCCCGATAATTATATAATTAATTACAACTTTTAATATTTACGAGAACCTATTTATGGAGGTGCTAACGCAGGACACACCTTTCGGAAACCAGCTAAAATTAGACCAAGATTTATCTTAGATAGTAGTTCACAACCGAATTTTACCTCGTTAGTTCAACCTAGTTAGTAAATTTTTTTGGTAGAAGATAGTCAGACCTGTTTAAATGTCAAAATTTATATTTTTGTCTCTATCTCTAGTTCACTTAAACAAGATTGATTATGATTATAATTGTGCGTGAAATTAGATAACGACTGTATTACGTGTAGTGGGAAAGCGTTATCTTTACACTGGTACTTGTTATCTGATAATTGTATCAGTAATGTTTACAAATATAGCAGAAAGGAAATCCCGCTACTGTATTTTTACTGGTGTTCATGTTTCCAGCTCATCTTTTACGTATTTCCAGAGTAAGTATATATTTTAGAAAGAGCGCAAGAATATTACTTTTGTTTGTTTTCTATATTTTGCTATATCGTGTCGATTCTATCAAAAAACTTTCTTATATAATTCCGGCTTTACTTTAATAACAAATGGAATAAGGATACCGATGGTACTTATATGCTAGGGCAAGTTATAACTAATGATGTTATTCGAAATCGGCAGTGGTAGAGCTAAGAGAGTTAGGTTGTCATAACAATAAATTATTATTAGGTATTTTTATAAGAATCAGCTTATCATTCTCAGTTCGAGATGAAACTCGGATCGGCAGTGGTGCAGCTGAGTTACAGTGTCAATACAATAAATAAATATTAAGGGTATAATTAATAAATATTTGGTTTTCTTATAAGAATCAGCTTAACCTTCTCACTTCAACATGAAACTCGTTTTTTTTTTATGACTTGGAGGTAGCAAACGGGCATGCAGTCCCCCTGATGGTAAGTGGTCACTGCCGCCCATGGACATAATAAACCCAAGAAAGATTCGAAATTCTTTCTTAGGTCGACCACAAATGCGTTGCTACCCCTGAGGACTAAGTTGG
>DWNJ01001047.1:0-12937 GCA_018250275.1 Udranomia eurus
AATTGTATGTCTTGTATCGTAGCTATTTATGCACTGGTTGGTCAACAAGACTGGCAGTTTGAGTCATTTGTACTTTTTACCGAAATACAATTGGCTTATAACAAGTGGCGTATGTGGGTGTTGCAACTCTGGACCCCTCCAAAGTGCATTTTTAGACTGGAACATCTATATAGCCGGTAGTAGGAACAAGTCAACTTTGGAAAAAACCTACAGTATCGTTCTACTATGAGAGTAAGAAGTTAAAACGTTCACAAGTAACTACCCTTAGTAAATACTGGTACAAATAATAAAAAAATAGTGAAGCCAACTTTATTTTTGTCCACGTAACCTGATACATAACAGTCAAACTGCTGTGTAATAAAAGTGAAAATCTTAAAGGTAAACGGTCATGGTCAATTCCATTCGCTCTCAAACTATTGCAACGAAATGGGAGTGCAGTAAGATTTTTTCTAACACGAAGAAATTAGTAATTTTTTTAACTAAACGTAAGTTCTATTAAATATGAAAAAAGTATTTGTTCACTTCAATCCTTTTTTAAATTAGTCTGAAGCTGCTTTCTACCAAACACAATTTCTGGATTGTGTTCGGTTTTGAGATTATTTATTTACTGTCTAATAAGTATGTTTTAAAATCTTACTGGCCATAATCTTATTAGATAATATTTTTGATGGAACCAATATTGGCATTATAAAATTTAATAAATTAAATATAACAGAAATAAATAAAAAAGAAACACAGTCATTGCATAAACTCTTTAGACAAAAGTATCGCGTTATACATTGTCTATTCAAATGTAATAGAAGACTCAAGAATATATCAAGAAATATTTTTAACAGCATACATTTCGATTTATTAAACAAAACATTCAATGATGGTGATTCCTTTATTAGAGATCAAAGAATAGTCTTATTAGTCCAGCTCTCAGCGCCATCTTTTGTTATAGTTAGAACAACAGTAGTATGTCAGCAGCGTGAACGTGGACAGGTTTCACTTTAGTTCATTCTTAGCATTACAGATGTCATTGTACACACAAAAATCATGTTGTATTTTTAAAATCAACATCAATATTGTCCAATTTTGGTGGAAATTATAATATACCTGTGTGTATTCGCTATTTTTATTTATACGACTGATGCCTCATCGTGGAAGACTGTATAACATAGCTTAGTACTATGTTAAGTCAAAAGATGACGCTACGCGTGGACAACTTCGAGATTAGTGCAATTTTAGACTGGTACTCTATAATAATTGCATCTGCGCTTACTTATACTAAAGCGCTTGAAATATATTATTTCTTGTTGCATACATTGGTGTTTTACGTGGAATGTTAAGTTTTTAGGATATTGTCTTTAGGAATGTCATGCTTTTATAAGATTGTGACAGTCAATTTAAATAAAATGGAATTCTAAATTAATTATCGATCAGTAGAATGACTTGAGTTTCTTCTGACTTGCTTGACGCTTATTGACGTTGTTATCTACTGTAAAAATTCATTACAAGATTCTCAAGTCGTTTAGTAGTTCTTGCGTGAAATAGTAACAAATATTCTCACAAGCTTTCGCATATATAATGAGTTGGATTATTGTCCTATATCGTGACGACCCGTATGGCGTAATGATCATCATGCTAGACTGCCGTACGAAAGGTCTTGGGTTCGATTCCCAGCGAGGCAGAAATTTGGATGATGAGTTTAAATTACTGTTCTCGGTCTGGGTGTTTGTATAGTTGTCTTTGTGTATTGTCCATGGCACCCACGACACAGGGAATCCTAGTGTGGGGCTATGAGTGTGAAAGCGTTATTATTATTATCTTTTTTCATACAAAAGAATATGAATTAAAAATATTAAAGATTTATAAATAACAGAGTTATTATTACAAAATAAAACCACCCACTTTAGAAATAAAAACATAAAAAGAAGAAATAATTTTCATCATTACTGCCTATATTATGAGTCTTAAAGGAAAAATAAGAAAATAATATTTTTGACCCGGAAGATTATTATTGAAGGTCTCGAAATCTAAATATAAGTAAGCCATTAATACAAAAATAGAATATTATTAAGAACACGAAAACTTATTTTCAATGTACTACCTACTTACTTTTATCCGCGGCTCTGCCTGCATTACAAAGTAATTAGTGGACGAAATCTTGGCTGATTCTCCATATAAAATAGTCCAGTCTATTGAGGGATGATTTTCGGAATAAAAATACACTATGAAAGAGAATTTCAATCCTGTCTTTGTTGATTACAAATGTCCATGGGCGGCAGTGACCACTTACCATTACGTCCATGTCTACCTGTAGTCAACCAAGACAGGATCGAAATGCTATATTAAGTCGACCACAAATTAAGTGTCTCCCGAACCACACCCTTCAGACCAGGACACAGCAGCAAGATCACTACTGTTATAAGGCAGACATAGATGTGGCGGGGGTGCATTGGAAGCGGAACCAGAAAATGCTCTACCACCTTAAACTGGTCCTAGATATAAAACAGATGCGTCCCTGTAGTTGCGAGACTTAAAGAATAGCGCTACGGTATATCCTGCCTATCATAAGAGGCGATCGAAAGGGGGATTCAGATAAGAAATAGAATTGGGACGGTACCGCACGGGAGCTTGAACCTTCCAGTCCACGACTTCGGGAAAGTCGTCAATGGGAGCGGCCTCACAACGGAGTACACTAGGAAGGTGTTGAGTCGAGACGTCGAGTCTCCAAGACACGTGCCTGTTGAGGTTATCGTGCTGGTGGATACCCAGAGGGGTTATTATTTCCCACGCAAAAAACGATATAAAAAAGTTAGTTACTCATCTTAAATCTTACCGATGCGACAAAGCCACGCCATCTCACAGCTAGAAAACGGCAACCGACACCTAGATCATAATATAAAAAATATGACGTCAGTGTTATCCCGGCGCGGTGCATATTTCCCGGGGGTTGCGTGGGGATTTTCCGGTTCCAATTCGATTTCCACTCGTTTACCGACGCGACGACGCGCGCTTTGTAAGCCGTTTTTGTTCCCGCTTAAAAGAATAAAACCGTTTTATTCTTTCGCTTCTTTTGACTATTTTCGCTGATGTGTGGCGGTTCGCAGCGGTGAGGGGCAAATGTATTTGAGGTATATGATTTTTATACGCGTGCGCTACCTCAAATTTGTTCTATTTGGCCGGTTTTCAGTTTGCTTTGGAAGAAGTATATGTAATGTTTGAACGACTTTTATGTATAAACCTATTTATAACAAATCTATGCTTATTTCGCCAGGGTAAAAATTAAATTATTATGAAGCAGCAACCTGGACCCAGTGGTGACATATAAAAAATATTACAGTTGAATTAATGAACTGGGGACAAAATATGAGAAGAGGAGAACGGAGAAAGAAGATAAGCCTATTCTATTTCAATCATGGGATTCATTGGAATGAGGGAATGGGAGAATTTCAATTATCTAAAATATTTATTATACACCAGCTGACCTGGCGCACTTTGTCCCACAACATTTTTATTTATGAACGGATTTTTATGAAACGGACACTAAATGAATGAATGAATGAATAATGAAAAAACAATACATCAGTGAAGACCGCATACAAATCGGATCTGCCGTTTCTGAGATTAGCGTGCACAAACGCACAGACAAACCGGCAAAAATTTAATTGTGCATGGAAGAAGACGAGAAAAACATTTTTAGGGGCCTTAATTAAAGAATAGAACTCAAAAACAACTAGCAATATTGTTTTTGAGTTATATTCTTTAATTAAGGCCCCTAAAAATGCTTTTCTCGTCTTCTTCCATGCACAGGCATCAATCACTTACAGTTTCATTATAGGCATAGATAATGAATTTTGTTTCATACATGGGCGAGTTATCAAAGTTAAAGAGTTATCCAAGGGTTTCTGGACAAGGTAGCGTGAACGTACGTAGCATAGTAATAAGAATGGGCAGTGCGATACACAACTGTGGGATAATAATAGACTGATGAGTCGTAATCCTTTTTTAAGACCCACTGCTGCACAGATCCTCCTTCTACTCGGGAAGAGCTGCACGATACTCCGCCACGCTGCCCAGGCGTGTTGGCGGAAGAACTGGTAGCAGTAGGTAGGTTCGTTGGATCTTTTCAAACCCCTTCTATCTATTCTATTCTATCGATAACAAACCGAGGACCGACTTCTTAACGTGCCCCCCAAAACCAGGAAACGCGTGAAAATGGCAGATCGGTCAGACCTATCCAGTTACTGACCGCGCCGACGTTGCTTAACTTGTTCGATCGTATGCGGTCTACGCAAGCCGTGGCTGTGCGCGCTACTGTGATGACTGATTAGGGCGATTAATTATCTGCCAAGTAAATAAAGATTCTTTTCGTAGTTCTGATCCATTCTACGTGTTAGATAAGTGTGTAACATGTGTTATACGCACGTTGCTTACTCATGATAATATATCGTTCTCGAAGATATTGGATAGTTACTAGAAAAGGTTCGCTAGGCCGCATAGTAACGAAGGTTTCATAATGTGAGGCCAATGAAGAGGGTTTTTTTTTATATATGTACTAATGGCTGTTCTATTAACGTTTAAGACGTAATGTCTACCTACCTGTGTTTTCTTTTTTATTTTGTTTTAAAGTATCTCCTAAATGTTTAAGCATATGAAGGAGACTCCTATTGTGGGTGGAAATGGACATCACTCCCTAAAAATTAGTGGACCTGATAAGGTCGGTTGGTCTAATTTAGGATTTTAGGATTCAATAATTTTACCGAGTGCCCGCGAAGTCTAAATCTTCTCAACTTAGAAAATATAATTAAAAATATATGATACACTTTTGATAGTAAAATCAATCAATCAATGTAGAACAAGTACAACAAGTTTGTTACATTCCGCCTATTTCTTTATTGTATTAGAACGTTAATAACTTGTTTCGATAGATTTTAAGTATAAGTTATACAAAAGTAAGTTACTCACAATCGATAATACGCTTCAATACTGGTAGACCGGTAGAACAGTGTTCAAAATAGCAAGAAACACACATACAACAACAACATAAAACCTTTTCCCTTTGTCGTGACAAATAAGATGTTTCAAAATTTTTTCACTGTGTATAAGTCCTACGAATGTAAGTTACTGACACTCCGTTATATGTTTCAATTTACGCGTAGACCTAATACAGGTAGAATGTTCTAAACAGCAAACGCGTGCGAAAATAGCAACAGAAACATGACCACACATAATAACCTCTTATCTCTGTCGTGATAAGTAAAAGGGTCCGAATGCCTACGAGCTGAGGACACCCTCAGGTCTTGATTCAATTTGTCGGCGAACGGCCCGAGCCTCCGCTATATTCTTATGAAAATATCGTGAATAGAATGTTTCAGCCTTTATATATCGTCCCGAGGGAATATGGGAATTTAAAGCTCCTGTCAAGAATATTTTGTTGTTATGAAACTGGAAGAAAACGTTTTCGGATGATACTATGTATGTATTGTTTTCCCACAAGCCATTTTCCAATTTCGCAAGTTCAGTGGATTTATATTTGGACTTTTATTCTATACGGCAATTGTAGAGCTTGCAGGACGATTCAAGTAGTGGTCTATATTTCCCAACATCGACTGAAATTCTACATGAGGTCGTATACAGATGGTCTGGTCGTATTTTTAACGACGTATATATTCGAAATCTCATCGATTTACACAAAAAGGACAAGAATAATTTCACGAATATCCAATGGGCAATTGTTTTACATGCGTTTCAGTAGTCAATGCTGCCAACTGATTTGTAACTTACAATAGAGTAGGTGTAGTTGATTACGACTTAGCATCAGGTGGCAGGATGCCTGATTTCCATATAACGAAGAAATAGTCGGATCAAGCAGAAACCGTGTGGACCAACGACAGACAAAATTAATGAGGTTCGTAAATAAGAACAAAGTGCGACCCAAAGGGACGATGTACAATACGTACACATGAGATGTACAATACGAATAATGGGAAACCGCTCATCTCGGTCGCGAGATGAAATATATACGCGTCGAACACCCGAATTACCCCAAATGTTTGGTATGTAAGGCTGTCGGGTTTCACCCTTTTTAGAACAATGGTAAGGCCAGGCGTCTTTTCATCTTGTTTGCTTGATAATCAAAACAAATGATATTATCGTAGACTGTGAAACACACCGCAAAGGGCAAAGGTGCTATATCTATTCCGGAAGAACGGCGTCCTACGAGCATGCCCTTTCGACTATATCTGTGCTGACAAACACGTCACTTGAATTTAAATTAACCTACGAAACTATGCACAAATCTTAAAAATAAAATACGAGTTGCTGGTACGTCGAAGCAAATGGTAAAATACAGTCGAGGCGGTAACTTCATACAAATATGATTGAAGGTAGGACATCATTGTATTTTTTAAAACGTAATATAAGTAACAATAGTTGTTTAAAACAATTCTAATTTGAAATCCTACGGAATCGGAATGTAATCCGTACACATTTTAATAATGTAGATGTGGGAACCAAACTAAAATGAGTAATCCTATCTATGTTATATTAAATTATAGAACTAAATTACAAATGATAATATTACCGACCTGAAATTCCTCAAAGGGTACGAATTCCTATACAGAACTGAGGAGCTAAGCCAATATTTAACATTTAGTAGCTCCTCCGCAAATGTTTTCCGATGCCCGGAATTTTCACCTACAAAGCCTTATAATCAGCTATAATACATAACTCAACGTTTAACTGTCACACGGGGGCCCTTTTAATTAAATACCTTTGAGGGATCTTGTTACAGAGGTGAAACATTTACATAGTTTTTGTGTTTGTCCGTTAAGGGCATTAGGGTTTTTAGTCGAATAGCGCTGACTGTGCACATTAAATATACGCTGTACCCTTTTTTGATAAAAACTTTTAACAGAAGTAGTAAAAATGTTAATGATAATGCAAATACATTATAAGAGATAGGCCAACAATATAAAACTTTCGTAAGAAATCCTCTTCAACCAATCTTTGCGGGGCAAGCGTGAATGAAAATGAAAGAAACATTTTGTCTCGCTTCTGTAACCGCTACTACTCTTCGCGAGCAGCGGGCCTTGGACCGATACATGGTTCGAGAACGTAGTGGGCAAGCGTATTGTCGGTCTATGTCTTATAATGTCTTTGTGATGATATGTGCACACATGCGTTCTATCTTGTAAGGTCGATTAGATAGATCAACGCCTAGAAAACTGTGTGTATGCTTCTGAACTGTTTTCATATTGGTATGAAAAGAGTTCAAAAGACATGTTGTATGTATGTTTGGACATAAGAGTACCAACATCAATGCTGTAAGACCATTATTGCTTGTAAAAGAAATACGTTGTATAAACACTAAAAGGTGAACAAACATTAGAATCGTTCTGAATAAAAGTCAATAAGCGTTGAGGTTTTAATAAAATTCTCTTTGTCCATATCGGAAACGGCTTAGAATATACATGACGTTTTAAACTGGCTACAAAATAAGATAATTACGAATACGTTTCACAGAATATTTATTCTATACAAACACATGTTCGTGTAGACCAAGTAAAAGTTGTCCGCCATAAACCAGTCCCAAAGGCGTTTCGGCAATAAAAAGCCAAAAACACGTAACATTTTTCTAGTTCATAAAAAGGGACTCATGAGAAAAGTACTAACTATGTGTGAACTCAAGAAACCCCTGTATAACTGATTAGAGTCCCCGAGGCGCTGAAAAGGTTTTTTACGTTACTTTTATAGTAGCTCTTCATTTTAAGGCACTTTTATGACGCCGGAAAGGAGCTAGGAGATAAAAGGAATAGTGACCTCGATATAAAACCTGACATGGAATACAAATATTCAACAGGGAATTGCCAAACGTAATGGTCGTTGATGTTAACTCAGAGTAAAAATGTAGAGCTACGTGTAGATGTTCTAGTCTAAGAATGCACGCCGCACCAAAGTATTTAACCCCTCATGCCACTTTTTATAAGCCAATAATATTTCGACAAAAAGTACAAATGACGCAAACTGCCAGTTTCCTTGACCAACCAGTGCATAAGTTGACAAGTCATACAATTCGTGCGTTAGCTATATACATTTCTGAACAAGACAGATCGCACTATTGACCAATGAGTGCACGGACGAGTCTGAGTATAACGAAAAGCGTACACATACTAGTAAAGAGTTGTTATAAATGTAATTTTTGACACATTAAAATAATTTTGGTTAATGGAGGGAGAGGCGAGCTTTTTTAAACTAAAATATCTTACGTGGGTATTTCTGTTATGACTCAATTGTATATTTTATTGCATGTTCATTAAATCACAAAGCGTGAATTATTACACTTATTGTAAGAAGTCCCTGTAAATAATCATCTTGCTGATTTGATAACCTAAACAAGTGAACGGAGTCAGGTGTAAAAAGACTGCACGCATAAAACTTAGTTTAATATGCACGAGCATGATAAAAGCATCTCAACGAAAGTTGAACGAACAATTTCTATAAAATTCTGCACAAACAACCGTACAATTTTCTGTTGAGTGCTTTATTTAGTAATTTATGAACGAATGAGGTTTCGCTTAAATTCGAGTGAGTTTGGGCGTTAACTTTTTAATTAAGTTCCGGAACACAAATTTAGTTAAGTTTGTGACTTTTGACTAAACTGTAATAGTCTCGGGACGGCCTTTATTGGTCTTTGGAAGTTCCAGCGGTTGGTTACTCGTGATGGAGTTTCTGCAGTGTTACAACTTGTTCAAGCTTTAATTGTTGTTTAAGACTTAATTAATTCGGCTGATGAATAACACTGCTCGACATTAAACTTGTAATTATACCGTTTATTTAACAAAGGTGTGTGAGTACACCCATATTGTTGTTTGCTGACCAAGATAAAATATACTATTGCCAAGGAAAATCAGGTACCTTTTTTAACAAAATATAAACCGATAAGGCTACACAACATAGTATTATAATCAGTGAGTGAACAATCAATCATCCCTATGTTTTCACCCGTAGGGATTTTTACTTATATGAGACCAACTACGAGATATGAGAGGTGTACATAACTTGGTGAAATCAGTAAGTGAATACGCAAGCATCCCACATTTTTCTACTTACTAATCAACTTCGGAGTAGGTATACCCTATTCATCCTATAATCATTATCTAGGTTGGTGTACTCTGTAAAAAGTTACGCGTGGTCTAACATAAAAATTATACGTGTCGAATTGACTCCTCCTCCTTCTTCGTCGGTTAAAAATACTAGTCAGTTTCTGGTCATACAAAGCTTACCAACGTTATTGAAAACGTTAAAAATTACGCGTTTACATCTTTAATAACGTTGAATGACCTCAGTCGGTAAGGTAGATAATTAATTGCTACATACGAAATATTTTTCGACATAAATATAAATTAACAACTCATATTTAAATAACTGACAATAATCGGAAAAACCTCTAGTTATATTCTATTTTATTTCCTTTCAATCTCAAACTATTTAAGGAACGACGAAAATTGACCACACTCTTCTCAACCAATACAATTATTACATTGTATAAAACGTACTTAGTAGTACCGTTACTCGAGCTAGCTCCCGCTACTCGCCTGCAGATTGAATCAATTCCTGCGGTTGTCGCATCTTAGAGCCCTCCTCCTCTTCTCATCTCCTCGTAAAATGGACCCTAAACTTATCGGGACACCGCATCATATAAGATACATAAGAACTTCCTAACAAGTACTGACACGTTGTATAAATTATTTAATAGATTGTAATTATAAACTAACGAAGATAACTGCTTATATATTATATATAACGGGAATTTTAGATTTAAATGTTGCTTATATACCTATTTTACATTTGCTATTTATACATGAACGAATTCAAACTAATGTCACTGTAGACTATCTGACCCGGCGCACTTCGTATCTCCCGTCCCCGTTGTAAATGTTAAGTGTACAGACATCAATCACTTAAAGATTTATTATATGTATAGATTTATATTTTGTTAAACGAAATAATGCTCGTTTATTGCTTAAAATAGAGTGAATGTTCACCCTAAGGCCTATGTGGAGCTAATCAACTAATAGCATAGATACATACATATAGCAGAAGATTAATATCCATGACAAGGCTTCAATCATGTATTATTAGATTATCATTAATTGTTTATCTTCAACCCAATTATTGATCAACACCTAGACTTAGATCAACTTATAATAAGAAGGATCTTACGTATTCAGCTGATTTTACTTTTATTACTAAAAATAGATTTAAAAAGGCAGATTTGATGTTGAACGAATAAAACTCCCTTGGCTTATACTTAAGTACATTCTCCACTAATTATATCCACGAGAAATGAGCAAATGCAATAAATCCTCACCTTATCCTTTACACAATAAGAGATACTGCAGAATATTCTCATTTGCTGACATTCACGTTCAAGTGAAGAGCGGATTCACAGAGAAAGCGCGATGTTTCTTCAAGGGTTCAGAAAGTCTCTTGGCTGTTGTGCCGATGATTATTCTGCCTCCGCGGTTTTTCAGACCGCCGTAATAAGATGGCTTTGCACCTTATTTATGCATGTTTTTCAGCTTTTTCTACTCTCCATGCAAGTTTTCAAATACAACATTATTAAAATTACCAATCTACGGCTGAATTTCTTATGTGCTTCTTAGCCAGTGAAATTATAAATAACAATTTCTTGCAAAGTTAAAAGCTATTTATACGTTGTTTTGGTTACGTAAAGCAGACTTTAACCATCGGCGTTGCGACTGGCGGGAATACCTGTTTTTTTACATCAGGAAAACCTGGGACGGGTTTCTTCAGCCACGGGGCCGACGAAAGGTTATGTCGGACTCCAACCGACCAAAAACCTGACGATGTTCCACCGCGTCACTGCGCGGCGGAGTCACGAGAACGCTTGCGCACACTTCCGCAAAGTGGAAACACATGTTGCATGATCGTCGTCGTTGCATGATTGCAACATCCATCATATTAAAAACTAAACCTTATTAATTAAAAGCTAAGTAGCATGATGTGCACAAAGAGGTTTAATTCCCCTTCATAGGGGGTCACGGGAGTCTTATAACAGAAAAAGCCAATACGTCACAGATACGTCAGAAGTTCATTTGTATTCCTTATTTGTTACGTGTGCTACGAAGACGAGATAGCGTAGACTGCTACGTGCGTTACTTACGTAGCTACTATAAACTTTCTGCTATAAACTTCTGAGAACAAATTTATATCACACCGCTCTACAGTTCATTATAGAATATCATAAATGAAAAAGCGTAGATACGTCAGAGCTGCGGTTGTATTCCTTTGTGCTACGCGTTGTTGTAATGAACTAACACGTGAAAGCATATACCTCTACTTGCGTTTCTTAGATAGCTACAGTCTACTATACGCTTCTATGGGCAAACAGTGGAATGCACGGCGGTATAGTTTAAAAATAAAGATCATAGTAGGTGACGCGTAGATACGTCAGGCTACATTTGCATTCGTTAGTGCTACGCGGTGGCGTGTGCTACGAACACGTGAAACCGTAGACTGCTACGTGCGTTACTTAGATAGCCACATTCTATCTTCTGCCATCCTATCTGCTTCCATCAGCTCGTGGCATTACACAAACCTACCTTGTACTTACAATTTCATTCATAAACAGTGTGCCTCCGATTGAAACAAGAACAAACAAACAACATAAATATTATATAATATATGCAGCATCTATGCTTTGATACTATTTGTGACTATAACAACAATAGCACTTGTGTGTAAATAATTTTAGAGTTAAATAGTTTAAATTGCTATGTTATTTCGTGTCGCAGAGGTTAGTATTTTCTACATATGTATGTCGTACAGACACGACCGAACGGTCATCAGACATCAGCCACCCCGAGCCTAACCAGTTATAATAACACTATATAACAGTTATAATAAGTTATAATAACCTAACAATGCAATACACTAATACTTCTCGATTTTACGGCAGAAATGCCGCGTGTTAATTCTTTACTCGTGAGCAGCGTTTTCACTAGCAAAGCCTGACTAACAGAGATCCCACAGAGTTATTCCTTAGTCCCGGAGTAGTGCGGAGCTTTCGCTGGCGGTCCCGACTTGCTTGTTGTGTGTCGTCTCAATCCACAATTCGCACGCTAGATCGCACGATGTTACTTTTCTTCTGGGTACCTTTTATGCAACAACATATGAAGTACCTACATGTACGAGTACATAATAATTCAGATTGTTTTAACTACTAGCATGTAAATACATACTAGTCATTTTGTCAACCCTCCAGTGGCTTGTGTTAGGTGTGAGTTCACGTCAATTGTGCAATGGGGGAGTGAGGATCGAACCCACGACCTCTCTATCGATACACTACCCATTGGGCTATTACCGCTTCTTATTATACTCTTCTTACTTACAATATGCACTTATGTACATTTTACAGAAGTCATATTTTTATTTCTCTAAATATTTGATGGATAAAACAAAGCATATTACTTATTTGTTATACATATTTTAGTAAATCTGTGGTAATAATATCGGTGCGTTATTTACCTTAAATATCGATAAGCCACGTAAGCTCCATTCACTTAAACATGTATGGACGAGAGCAGGTATTGCGTTGTGTTTACTCTGGCTCGACGACTCTCAGCACGTCATAATACCAGTAATATTGCTACGTGCAGACTCACGTGCGCAATGAAGCCCCACTAATATGCAGCTACGTAACAATATTAGTTTGCTAGAAACTATATGTCGCAACGATACTATATTACTATGCTAGGTACAGATCTTTATATCTTTATAAGCCAATATTTCTGTAAAAAGTACAAACGCGAACTGCCAGTTTTGTTGACCAACCGGTTCATAAGTATACAAGTCAAGTCATAGAATTCGTGCATTCGCAATATAAATTTCTGAACATGACAGTATTAGTTCACCAATGTGTGCA
>DWNJ01001048.1:0-12935 GCA_018250275.1 Udranomia eurus
CTATTTATGTTCTCGCGGAAGTGTACGCAAGCGTTCCCGTGGCTCCGGCCTGCGGTTACGCGGTGGAACACTGTCAGGTTTTTGGTCTGTTGGAGTCCGACATAACCTTCCGCCGACCTCGTTTCGGAGTAAAAAATACCCTATTTATGTTCCACTGCTGGGTGCGTATCTGTGCCCACGACCACAGGTGGCCTCGAGAATACTTCACTTCGCTACTTCAATGTGCATTTGCGGAAGCACTGGTTAGTAGCTAGTAGTAGTAGTAGTAGTTTTCAAACTCTCATATGGATTTCAAGGTTTGATGACTGCTATCTCTCGATGACTGGTATGACTGCTTAACGTGTTCGCCGAAACAAGGAAGCGCGGATAAAATTAGACCACTATACTCGTAGTTATAGGTCCTGTCTAGTTTTTTATCGAGCCTGACGTTGTTTTCCGTGTTTGATGCGCATACAATGGCTTTAAGTTAGAAGAACTTTGCTATATGAATTCCTGTGTCCGAATCTCACAACTGAAGAGTAGCATGCAGAATGAACTCACGATTATAACACAAAATGATGATGACGAGTAGGATAATATCCAAAAATAATATTATAATTGACCTACTTCTGTCTTATAATAGCAGTGTTCTGTCTGTACTGTTTTGTTGGGGAGACATAACCTAGAAGATCCAACCCAGTCCTCAGGGGTAGCAAACACCTGAAGATTAGGTTGGAACGCCATTTGAACTGTTAATATAAAAAATAATTGTAGAAATATAAAGTAATATACAAAAATATTTGTTCTATTAGGAGGATTATTTTTTAAAAGGCGGTGTAGGTAACTTAAATTTAATTTAATATCTAAAAAAAAGTCAACTAACTGCCATTCGATACGGCTCGTTTGACGAATGACTGACTTTGGGGGTCGACATTGCTTCTTAGGCCTTGTGCAAAATAACAATTATGATTCATCAATGAAGTCAGCATAAATACTCTCAATTAACTACTTTTTTACAACTTTGAGGTAGCAAACAAGCATGCAGTCTAACTTATGGTAAGGTTACTGCCGCCCATGGACCCAAGACAGAATCAATACTTTCTTAGCTAGATGCTTTGCTATCCCCGAGGACTAAGTGGGCCCTTCAAACCAAAATACAAATGTTAAATATTGACTATATATACATACTTATAATAAAACTGTAGAAGAGTTCAATTCTGTACATTGTCTGTACCGGGGTTTCATACAAGGAACACAAGCCGGCTTTCACGCAAAAACTACTGGACGGATTTTGATGAAACTTTTATGTTATATTAGTCCTCGGCAACATATAGGCTATAACTTTAGCTATCAATAAAATTAATGAATATTATTCAACTAACGTATCAACATTGATTCTCAGACGATACGAAGTTCGCTGAGTCATCTAGATTTTAAACATATATATAGTGTTTAACACTAGCTGACCCGGCGTACTTCGTTCCGTCTCCCCGTCCCCGTCCCACAGCTTTAATATCTATGAACCAATTTTTATCAAACATCAAATGTTAAGTGAAGCTTACCATAAATCATTAGTGAAAAATCGCATTCAAATCGGATCAGGTGTTTCTGAGATTAGCATGCACAAATGCACAGACAAAAAAAATCTAAAAATATATTTTTTGGGTTCTATTTTTAAATAAAGGCCCCTAAAATGTCTTTCTCTTAGATATCTTCCACGTACAGACAGTAATCACAGGCTATGTAGATCGTAAATACAAGATATAAAATTACAAGTATAACGTTATCTAATTTCATAGTTGTAACGATTTTTCTAATTGCTTCTTCTTGCCTTTTTATTATAATCTTAATATAATTGATACTTAATAAACTTCGTTGCCTTGTCTACTGTCGCGTATAAAACACATGTACGGAACGCGAAGTGCATGTGGAAGAAGCCTTACAATCAGCTGTGGGCTATTACCGCTTTCTTACATTTGATAAACAGCGTTGGATAACAAAAACGAGAGTACGACAACAATTGACTCGTGAAAGGCGCGTCGCAATTTTACTTTGGAAAGTATTTTACATTGACCTTACGAATTCGGAGGCGTTATAAAAGCGAACGAAAAAATAAACGCAGCGAAGCGGATCTAGTCTTTTATCGATGTAATTAGGTACAATATAATAATAATCGTTTCATTCATCACGTTACGCCGAATAAAAATGTAATAACATTGACATTTATTTTTATTACAGTTAATAGACTGAAATTAAATTGTTATTGCTAGCAGCGCCACGCCACTTACTTTTGCTTTCAGTTCCGTTTGTTTGTCTTATTTTACTGACCGACGGTCGTACAATGTTCTATATGTTCTACGCGATATAATTGCTGGATATAATTGTATTAATTATAACATTTACACATTAATTTAACAGTAACACAGCGGCTTCTGTCGATCCAACCTATGTGATTAGTCTAGGATCAAGTTATATCGGGTTATCTGGTGTGATCTGACTATCCTGTACGAGATGAAGAAGATCCTGCTGGAGATGTTCTTTTATTGGGTTATTCATATGTTACCGAAGAAGAAAAATAAAATCAAAAAGAAATCCCTACTTACGGGGCGATTTCTTACCGTGACCTTAATACTAAAGAATATTGAATTGTATTAATCTTACGAGAAATATTACAAACATACGCAGATCCTATAAATATATAAAAATAATGGATCTATGAATTTTCGGAGTATTTAGTTATGTGTATTACTTGGTGACTTTATCCTCTAATAATAATATAATAATAACAACGATGGCGAAGGTATTGTATTGTAATGCCCACATAAGCAAGTCTGCATCTAGTCAACTCTTTACTGAATATTCAACATTTGTGCCATTATTAAAGGCGTGGCCTTAATGCCCGTCCCTGTATAATAGAAATATATCACAATATCTGTACTCTGCGGGCCATAAGTAATTGAATAGAGACTCGTTGACGTATTCACAATGTAGTTCGCTAGATATACGTGTTCATTTTAGGCACGTATGGTTTGTAAATGGGTTGTCGTATTGTTTCGGCTCTATTGTTAGCTTGTACAATCGGTCTCTGACCTGATATTGAACTTCAAGTGAACGATAAAATAAAAGCCAGGGCCCATTACGAAATCTAAGTCGATTGTAAGCATATCGGGGTCACGGTACAATATTATAGATTCAGTAAATGAAATATCGATTTTATTAAATCGTTTGACATTGACTGAAATAATTCAAGTTCAGTGAAAACTTTTTGCTTTGTAGCCATTGATGTATAAAGTAGTATCTACTGCTGCTATCTGTTGAATTTCGATGTAGGATTGGTAACAAGATTGCGCTTAAAGATTATGATATGTCGTATTTTTAAAACAGTGCTGGGAAATGTTTTTCCGCCTGCTTTTTTCTCCCGGTCTACCATAAAGACCCTATAAAGAAAGACCCTAAAGACGTTGAAAGCCGATGACCACGGACTAAAGAAAATGTATGTGACGTTCATTAAGTGTATTTGTATGTCTTATAATGAACAAACACATTTGATTCGTGATTTTTGATTCTTGATAATTATCTCTTTAGCTGGAGTATACCTTTATAGCTATCGTTTTCTAGCTAGAGAAGATATGTAGAGCCATTGACGTATAAAGGAGTATTGTTGGATGTTGATCTAGAAGTTATAAGCTCTTTTAACCAAACTTAAAGACTATCAAATTTACATAGATTAACAGTATACTTTTATAGCTACTGTGTTCCACCTAGATTGTTGTTAAGTGGGGCCATTGACAAATGTATAAAGCAGAAGGCATTGTTGGTTGTCGACGAATACGTTTTCGATGGGTCTCTCGCAAATGTTTGATTGAGATATAAACCGTAAAAGGCAGAATCTTCTACGGCACCACGGCCACCCCTATTTCTGCCTTATAACAGCAGTATTCTTGCTGCTGTGTTGTGGTTTGGAGGATGTGGTCACCTAGTCATACTTAATTGAGGCGTTCCAACTTAGTCCTCAGGGGTAGCAACGCATTTGTGATCGACCTAAGAAAGAGATTTCGATCCTGTCTTTGTTGATAACAGATGTCCATGGACGGCAGTAATCATTTACCATCAGGTGGACTGCATGGTCGTTTGCTACCTCCCAGCCATAAAAAAGAACTTGTACCTATTTATTATATTAGTATTTTGCTTTTGGGTTTTGGCTAGAATGCTCGAGCGATTGCAAGTATGAACTTATTCCAACATACAAACCGTGCCAATTCTGTTTAGTACGTTTGCTCTAATTCCGTACACGTCACTGATTGCTGTACCATAATAGTGTCAACCTTAGCCTCGTTAGTTATTTATTGTGTCATAACACGTTAGATAATATATCGATGACATGCGCTATCAGTTTCGTCACACCGTTACGTTACTCGTACGAGGGAAAGCGCATAAATATTACACACGACCAGGCCAGGCGCGATAAGAATGTGCTCTTACAAAGTTAAGTGGTTTTGTTTTATGGGCTCAGATACAAAGATTGTCTGTAAAGCTTAACAGCTCTTAAGTCTTAACGGTTCTTTTTATAAACTTACCACACCATCATTGCCTGGGGGTACACCCGTCTCGGTAGGTTATCCAATTTTGGGTGAAATCCAGAAGTGAAACAATGGGGGAGTAAAGTGCTGTAAGGAAGTTGAGTTTATCGTCATTCGGAACGTTATTAAACTTTAAAATCGCAGAGTATCAATATTCAAGAGCACAAAAAATCAAGTAACAGTTGGCTGGTGATCGTTTTAAGTTATTCTAATTCTAATAGGGATAATAATGATTGTTTGTTTTATTAATATAAACACTTGTTTAGAATTTGTAATTTGTAGTATAAGTAGGCCTGTGCTTATAATACATGAATCTTATATGATGAGTGAGCAGATATAGTGTGATTCACACTAAGAGAGTAATGACACGAGCCAATAGACCCGACAACGAGGTCAATATCACTAGATGTTCAGATTAAGGCTTCAAACGTATTGTAACAAAACCCTGATTGATGATGTAGCAATAAATGCATAATAAACAAGATGAATACAAGTTTTACTAAAGATTGTAGACCGACCCGATTTGCGATTTATTTGCATCAGGGTAGCAATTCCTCCAGCTAAAAGCTAAATTTTATCTGTCGATAACAAACGAAAATGGGTCTCATAAATTACGACATTTCTAGTTCATTGGCAAGAACCTTAAAACAATGAAACAGCAACTAACGACTTGAGCTGGGATAAAGATTTTGACAAGCGCTACTTGTAACTAAGATACCCAACGTCTCTTGCTATCTTTAACTGTAGATTCGAAGGCACGACTGCGGATTATTGTTCGAGAAAGCGTCTTTAAATATAACGGAAACAACAGAAACAAAAAGATAATAGCACACCGGAACATGTCTGTCGGGATTGTGAAAGCAACATTGACATTACTGGCCAATTAACTTGAGTCCATTGCGCAACTGGGATTCACGCGCGAACTACCGAGCGCGAAAGTAAACTTCTGTCGGCATCTCGAAATGGTAAACAAAGCTTACATAAGCATATATTGGACAGACGATGACATTCCACTAGATATTCCACTGACACAATAAAATAATGAGTTTCGTAATATGATTTAAATCGTGAAACTTGTTCGGTAACTGCAGCCATTTTTGATTGACTTAACCTCAATATTTGTTTCGTATGTGCAAGGTTTCCTTATATGGTCACCCTTTTCCTTAGTTCGTACACAAATGGAACGTTCAAGGATAATAACTATCATTTCAATCTGCGAATCCGTCTGCGTGTAATTAAGTTATTTTTAGAGTTCTATTAAAAACAAAATTATTTAGTATTGTATTAAGCGCTGCGTAGTTAAAATCGTGGCATCCTAACATTTTTTTTATAACTGGGAGGTAGTAAAAGAGCATGTAGTCCACCTGATGGTAAGTGGTCACTACCGCCCATGGACATCAACTCAAGATAGGATCGAAGTTCTTTCTTAGGTCGACCACAAATACGTTGCTACTCTAGTCCTCAAGGCTCAGATGGAACGCCGCGGTTAAGTATGTCTCGCTGACCACACCCTTCAAACCAGAACATAGCAGCGAGAATACTGCTGTTTTAAGGCAGAAATAGGGGTGGCGGTGGTGCCTTCGGAGAGGAACCGTAGAAGGTTCTACCACCGTCAAAGTAGTTTATAACAATGTAGTAGAGTATTATTACTACATATGTTGGTAATGACTTAAGGTTCGCTCCAAAGTTCGCCTTTTAAGGAGTTAAGTGATTCTACGACGGCTGATCATAAAGTTTTCAAAATCCGTCGTCGTGAATTAAGAGTAAAATCTCTTTGTATTTAATGCCCATTGGTTGATGTCACTGCCATAACTGCCACGCATTGATTTAAAAGCCATACATTATACGTGCATACGTAAACCATACTACGTATGATCGCTCAAATCACGAAAAGATCGTTTGATATCATTGGTGCCGATTTAATCTCTGTAAACTCAAATATTTTGTATAAATTAAGCGTAAGTATCTCGTTGCAATTTTATTACCTGTAATTTTATTATGGCCTCAAAATCCGGAAGCATTTTAACCTTTGGTTCTTATGCAATAGGATTACAAAACTTGAAAATGTAGTATTCATCCATACGGCGACAACTTTCGAAAAAAAAACGTTTACGAACGTATGCATATTATATGAACGGATACAGAACTTGGTCTCCATTTGCTTGATTCAGGTCGTTTCTTTTATTAATTAATTATTTAAATGATAGTGCTTTTCTATTTAATGAATTTCTTTTTTGGGTGAATGATTTTATTAGTGGAGTATGTTGATAGGTAAATTTGTCCAACGTTTTTCGAAACTTCTTTATCTAGTGCATATAACATACACAAAAGTACCTAAAATAGATCAATACCTATGTTTTATTTATATTTTATATTGAAACTTTTAAGTTTAACGTAACTAAATATATTGAATTAGGTTATTGCAATTATAAGCAGTAAGGCTATATAACTTTGCCTTTGAACTTCATTCAATAAAAATATCCTTCACTTTTTAATGAGGACAATGCCATCGCTGGTAGCATCTAGGAGTAAATAAAACGTATTTCCAGGTTTCTTCAGGGAACAGATCGCAACGATTCCTTTTCGACGCCATCTTTGGACTGGAGGTGCCACTCTTGGAGGAGCAGAGTGTTGAAGACGATGAAGACGATTCGCAAGTCAAAAATTGCTCATGCGGTAAGTTCAGAAAATATGACAGTGTAACAATTTTATTATTTATAGAAGGTAGTCTTTCGAGGTTAGCCGGCAGAGGCGCTATAGTTGTTTTGCTTTGTATAGATTACCTAAATAAGACAGACTGATAAATACTGGTTTTACTTTAATGTATGTTTTACTTTTTATTTTGGTACATAATGTTTTGTAGTAATACATTAGTCACACTTATTTCTCAGTGTAACAAAATTAAACTATAATGTAGAAGGTGGTTACGTGGTTCGACTTTAGAGGCGCCATTGTAATACTTAGGTATTTCTGCGTATAAGAAAAATATTTGGGCTGTCGGGTTCTGGGTTGAAGGGTGAGGTAAAGACACTAAACGAAGCGTTCCAACTTAGTCTTCAAGTGTCCTTCAGGGGTCTTTTCCATGGTTGATTACGGAACTCAACTCCTCGGTCACTCCCGTCATAATGAGTTCCTATAATTAATACAGGATTGTCATTTTCAAGAATGTTTCATCACACGCTATTGGAAGTTTCGAAGGTTTCGAAGTACTCTACATTGCGGTATCAGTGGGAATATTTAATTTTCTTCTGTACATTGATATCTTTTGTTGCATTTTGTTAGAGATTGTCACACTTTATATTATGAAAAAAGCACGCAAAAGTATTTAGTTAAATACGTTTAGGTGAATACATTTTCACGTACAAGTCGATGTATTCTATTAATTATTACCACATTCACATTTTAGAGTGCGGCAGAGCAAACCCACTTCCTAGAAAGATGGGTAAGTTTGAAATATGTACAGCACCGTAAATAAGCATATACGCACTTCCCGCTTCTATATGTAATGTATGTATAATGTGTTATATTTAACAGGTATACTTAAATTGTTATTGTAAATACTCTGTTTTTTCTTTTCCTGAACATATTGTTTTTTTGATGGAATTCTTCGATTTTCATTAATTTGTATTTATGCATTTTATTCGTGTTGTTTATTGAATTCGATTCGAAGTAGCACGACCGGTCTATTTATAATCTAGTACAGTTAATTATTTTACAAGTACTATAAGTAATTCCTGTTTAGGAGACAGATTATTATTTTATTTATAAGTGGTTTATTATTAGACTGATAAACATTATTCATACTAAACAATTATGTAGTATAACAGATCACGTTGGATTTAAGAAAATATAAAATAACATTCTCACCAAGTACCAAGTACAATATACAAAACAACATTTAGGAGGGGCGTACTTTTTTATAGTAGCCGTTCTACATTTATTCTAAATTACATATACCATTATAATTATTATTAATTTTCATTACTAGTATCGTTTTGACGGAGTGCTCAGAATGCTGCCGTATTCATTACAATATCTATGATATGTAATAAACACAATTTTACGTAAACTTTTTCGGTAGTTAAGTAACGGATCGTTACCTAACATAATATCATCATAATATCGCACATTTAATTGCACATGTTTTATCCTGTATATAACCTGTACCTATTTATACCTATAATAAACTTATAAGCACCGCCTATTTCACATTTACAACTCTAATCTAATTTAATTTCTCCGGCTGGGATGTAAATATACCATACCCGTTCCTAACACTGCATCCGCGGTTCAACAAACCGAGATTCACTTTCTACTGCGTTGCAGAATGCGGTGGTTCCAATCAGGAGAACCGCATCGTGGGCGGGATGCCGGCGGGTGCGAACCGATACCCCTGGATGGCACGGCTGGTCTACGATGGCCAGTTCCACTGCGGGGCTTCGCTGCTCACCAAGGAGTACGTGCTCACCGCGGCTCATTGTGTCCGGAAGTGAGTGTAAAATAAAAATTGTACTAGCCTATAGCTAGATGTTGATAGAAAACATTGCAGGATTGCTAGGTATCCCTGGGTTTCGGATTGGGTACATTTGTACATACATTTTTTAAAAGTAGTAGTCGAGTAGCATACGAGTTGGATCGAGTGGATCCATGATTCCAAAACAAACCTATGTTGTATGTAGTTAAAAGAGAACGTAGCAAACGAAACAGGATGAGTTACAATTCAATTACATCATCATTCAATACATGTTTTATTATTTTATTTTATTAATTGGATCTCTAGAAATCCCATATATATAATAGGTAAGGTGGAAATTATAGACGATAATTGAGAATGATTATGGGACCTTCGATAACATGTTTGGGTGGGTGGGATTTATTTAGTATTTGAATAGTCATAGGAATACAGATGTTTGAGACAAATATTGTATTATGAGAGTATTGTGTTTACAAGCTCTTTGATATTGAAAGGCGCGCTTATAACGCGTTGTGAGTAGTGAGCCTATTTCGTTACTGGTAAAGTACTTTATAAGGCGCGACGTTTATTTTTCCTGTTCGGTATCTTATATCCATGTTGAATATTTCCCGTTGTGCCTTAGTAATGTTGTAACCAATAATCACTATTGGAGAGCACTTTTTGTAAAATATACTTACTACAATTTAATGAAGCGGCAATAGCCTAATAGTTACGATGATGACTTATGGATCGAGATATTGTGGTCTTTATCCTGACTCCTCAATAGTAATATTTACGTGGACCCATTTTTAGCACACAGCCTTTGTGCTTACCTGGAGGGCTTACAAAATTATTAGCATCAACATGATCTACTATGGTGATCTTTTATCATAAATTAAATTAAATATATTTTATGATTAAATAATGTTCGTGCTAATAAGAATATATTTCTTGGATTCGGTGCGTGAATCTAGAAACTGAAGTCAACATTAATTTAAATGAAACTTAATTTAAAACGAGCGTACGACGCGTTGAGTTTCGACGATTTTTTTCAGCGAATTATGTAAAAATGTTATGAATAGGAAAGAAGGAAAATGAACTAGTTTAATGCGGCACATAATACCAACAACGTGCGTACACATTCCTCGGTATTGCCGCGGGCCAGTTGACACGCGATGTATCTTCGCTAATTGCTTTTACTTCTTATTTCCTATTCACTTGACTATTAAGTAAGCGATTAATGCATTTGTAGCTCTGTATGAGTTTCTTGATTTCTATACTCACTTTTTACCCTGAGCCAAATATTGACATGATTAAGTGTATGTGTATTATATGTTATGCTCTACCCAAGAATCGCCTTAATTGATTCATGCAGACAATCCTAATTGTTAAAGACTTATTTCATATGTATGTTATTATTTACTTAATTCTAATTTGTTTGTTTTCTTTGCGTAGTTTATGATTTTTTATTACTTTAATGCATACAATGTACTCTCACTATCACCCAGAGTTGACTGGTGGATAATGCCGTCAGGCATGAAGTTCACCTTTTGTACCCATATTTTTAAGTGGTTCAACTAGTTTAAATAAAATAATAAATATGGTCGAACACTAGTAATTTTTTTTGCTTTGAATTATCCGAGTGTGCCTCGAAATATACAAAAACACATTTTATTTACTTGATTGATGAGAAATTAGATTCTTCTGAAATTTTCCTAAACATATAGTTATAATATATTAGCGTAATATGCATCTAAACAGTACCTACTTTCTAATTTATAGTCCTGTTAGATTTTTGTTGATAATACCTAACAATGAAACCTGCGTTTCGAAGGCTGCCCAAGATGGATGCAGGTATCTCGTGCCTTCGGGGTGAAAGGGCATACATATCTAGAAGTAATTTGCAACGTCGCTTTCCATTACGTAAACCATTATTAGTCGGTACAACGTAGATTTACGATTACATAGATATTGGATACTCTATGCTTTAGTGGATCTTATTCCATGTTATTCAATTTTTGGAGGAATTCTGTCTTAAGACAGCAGTAACAAAGCTTATGAAATCGACATCAAATTGACTTGAGCTAGCCGTAAAATAGATTATCGTCATAAATGTTATGGCTCTTAAGACTACGGAGATAGATCTTTAGCTACATCTATTAGTACTAATGTTCAAGTATTATCGGTAAAACGTAAAATTAACTCATTGAAATTCCTTATAACCAAATGTGACGGCGTTTAACACGTTTTTCCAGATTGAAGCGTTCGAAAATCCGCGTCATCCTTGGCGACCACGACCAGACGATTACTACGGAGAGTCCGGCCATCATGCGAGCGGTCACCGCCATAGTTCGCCATCGCAGCTTCGACGCCGACTCCTATAACAACGACATCGCTCTACTTAAATTGCGGAAACCCGTCACCTTCTCCAAAATTATCAAGCCCGTCTGTTTGCCTCCATCTGGTATGTAAAATTTCTTTGGGATTGGATAATTTGACTTTAATCGTATGAATAAACGAAACGTGGAATTACGGAAAAGTAGTCGGTTGCCTTCCTGAAGTCGACCATAGTTGCGTTACTAGACCACGTTCGTGGTATCATGGCGGTTATTTTTGAAATTAATTAAGTATGTTTTCTCGTTTAAAATTAAATAAGTAGTCAATGTTTTCTCCACACAAATCATATGTACAGATATGTATAACTAGGTACAAACTTAATTTGACTAAGATAGATGCTAAATATATTGGTTTTAGTTTACCATTCAAATCAGACAACAGAGAGAGGTATTTGGTACAAGTCAAAGTCAAAAGTACAAAGTCTTTATTACTAAAAGCAGGACACCTGGTTTTGTAGTTACGTCGTCACTGACTCAAACTTGAATGCTGCTGTTTGAGATCATCTATATTTATAATCATAACATACAACAAAAGAGGAGAGCTAGTATGTTTTTATCTGTGAAATAGCTAATACAAAATTATAATAAAATTGTTGCGACACTGCTCCTAGCACCTAGGCAATGGTGTAAACATGTTGGAAATTGCAATCTGTCTCGTGACAACAAGCTGACCTTTTGCGGCATTTAGGTAACACGTCAGTTCGATGAAATGCTGGGCGTGGGCATACTTTGTTCGCCCTAAATACGTAGTAGGTATTTGTTGTCGAAACTGTAACCATGTAGGTGTGTTGTATTTATACGCTACGATAGCCCAATGGGTAGTGTGTCGGTCTTACGAACACTCCCCCATTGCACTATTGACGTGAACCCACTCCTAATACAAGCATAGCTGGAGAGGTTAACAGAATGACTAGTATGTGTTGACTTGCCAGTAGTTTAAAAAAATGTAAAATACTATTAATCGACGTTCTTTCTGAAGATACCTCAAGGTCCTTTAAACAACAAGAAGAGCGTTGCTGGTAATTTTTATAGATCATCCGAGGGAAGCAGATATTAGCAGGGTTTTAGCACTGCACTGCAGTTACCGTTACCAGACCGTAGTCATCATTGAATTATGTTCAACGGTGTTTTGTACTACTCTTGTAATATTAAACAGAGCATTCATTAATGTTAATCAAATTCTACAAGGAATAGTTGGGCAAAAGCGAATGTGAAAGAATAAATATACATCATTTTATGAATTATGCACTGGTTGGTCAACAAAGAAAGACTTTGGAGTGGAGTGCATTGTTAGACTAGAACAGATCTACGAGTATACATGGACCATAAACAGAATCATAATTAGATATGTATATATTGGAAAAACATTACTCAACTTTCGCTGACAAGTAAATAGCATACACATTTGTTTATCGATTGTTCCTATAAATTTCAGGCATAGATCCGTCTGGCAAGGAAGGGATCGTAGTGGGTTGGGGGCGTACTTCGGAAGGTGGTCAGTTGCCGGCCATTGTACAAGAAGTGCGC
>DWNJ01001049.1:0-12935 GCA_018250275.1 Udranomia eurus
TATGGGTGTTAGTGACGTGTACCGTTATATCCCGTACCGTGGTCCAAACAAGGAAATAAACTCGTAGCCATGTTCACAAGTTCTCTATTCCTTCAATCTAATAGAATATAATGTTATTTATTCTAAGGTTGCGATCGCAACATCCCGTACAAAATGCTCCAAGTCGCCAATGCTCCAAGTTGACAATCGCTAACGCTACGTTTTCTATGTTTCGGAACGCTACCTAAGGCTAAGAAGATAACGATCGTAGAAACAGAATAGAAAAGTAACTAAAATTAAACTAAAATTGTCCACATTAACGACAATTTTATACCGCCTCCATAATTCAGGCTAAACAGCCAACTTTTAATTTTAGTGATAAATTACAGTTTTCCGTAAATATGCGGTAGGGGTTGTAAGTGGGTCGGGGGATGAGGGACGATGACGTCACTTAGTAATTTACGGGGTGACTTAGCGTCAGTTTCGCGGAGTCACCCCGACTCGTAATCAACTGTATTGTCCGAAGTTGGTGGTATTGATGAATTATGAATTAATACGAATATTATATATTAATATTATTGATAAGATGTTTTCTATACGGAGTTGGAATGGCTACTTAATTACGAGATTCTAAGAAACGATAAGGTGGTTTATTTCACAACAATTTTGCACGCGAGTAAGGTTCGCATAAATGTGTACACAATTCTAAGAATGGCGCGCGAATTTCGAATAATGGCGCGCTAATTTCGAAGAAAGGCGTGCGGATTTCAAATAATGGCACGCGAATTCTTTAATCACGCGGGTCGGATGTTACCGACACCTTCTGGTCCACTGGTCGTTGTGTGCCGACTTTCCACGATGAGAATCAAAGTCAGACGTAGCACATACCGTTTATATATTTAATTCATCCATCTTCATTGGCGACCGTATCCCCTATCCGTATCGAAGGTAGAGTGCTTTTCGAGGTATCGATAAGTAAATCACGAGAAGCAATGGGATTGCGATTAAACTATATACTTCCTTCCTAACTTCCTTATACTAATTAAATCCTTACTATTTATTACAATCAATGCGAATGTGAGTTGGTTTGTTACGTATTTTACGCCTTACTCGATCGATCGTCACAAAATTATGTAGATTTTCAGGGGATACAGAAAAGGAGTTAAGGTAATTTTGTAATAAAACGTAAGCGATGCCGTGAGTAAAAGGTTGTGTTATATAAAGAAGCCGTAAGAAAAATATTATGTTTGATGACACAAAGATCGTTACGCGACACGCACATACAAGTGTGTGTAGAAGTGCAGATCAAACACTAGAGAGTTCTAGCCGATGAGACGCTTCCAGACACGACAGACATTACCCTGGAGTCATAAGAATATCATGTTATTCTAGCTATACTATATGATGGTCTATGAAGTATGTCTCCTTGATCACACCCTTCAAACCAGAACACAGCAGCAAGAACACTGCTGTTATAAGGGAGAAATAGGTATGGCGATGGTGCCAACTGTAACTCTTGTCTTGACATTTTCAAATAATCTATTCATATAATAAATCTGTAAGTGATTGATGTATGTACATGAAACATATCTAAGAGAAATACATTTTAGGGGTCTTAATTAAAGAATAGAACCGAAAAAAAATATTTTTAGAACTGTTTGGCTGTGCGTTTGTGCGCGCTAATCTTAGAAACGGCCAATCCGATTTGAATGCGGGTTTCACTGGTGTATTGTTGTAAGCTTCACTTAACATTTAGTGTTTGTTTCATAAAAATCGGCTCATAAATAAAAATGATATGGGACGAGGACGGGGAGGCGGTACCAAGTGCGCCGTATCTTGTAGTATGATATAAATACATATACGCAGGTCCATACTTACAATATTAACAAGTACGAAATTTATACATTATCCTCGTGCATGTACATATATGATAGATCGATATGTCTAGTAATTACAAACATGGCCAAACTACACCCAGACAGAACAAATACTTCACATATACGAGTGCACTGGGATAAAGCCCTGTCCAAACTAATACGGACTGTTTTCCGTGATTTTATACGAGTATAGCTGACTCGGCGAATTTCGTACCACTTGAGAGTCAATGTTGTGTTTACTTATTAGTTAAATAATATTCAGTAATCAGTAATTTTATTTAATAACAAATTATAACCTGTATATTGGCGAAGAACTGCTGCAACAGTTGTATTATATGTCTAGATAAAATTATAAAACACGAACTCTATTTAGTTCATATTTATTCATTTAAGTCTTAATAAGTTATGCAAAATTCTTATGTCAGATTTCCACGATCAATAGCATAGATGCAAACTCATTATCCTGTCAACTCTGTGTTGATAAAATAGTAGGCTGTCATTATAGTAAGAAGGTATTTTTGGGAAAGGGAACGGGAACGCTTTTCCTTCCTTTTCCGTCGGCTTTTTTCTCCCAGCCTACCATAGTCTGAGACCCTGATGGCGTTGAAAGTCGATTACCACTGACTAAAGAGAATGTATATGACGTTGATTAGGTGTTTTTAAAAGGCATATATTTTTCATGGGTAATCACCGAAGATTTTTTTGTTTATTTATTTTGTAATGCGGGAAAAACCACAAAGGCAAAAACTATTCATAAAGAAAAATATCTAAAAATCAAAAATTAGCTTTAATTAGCAAAAGTTAGCTTTGCATCGACCGAAGCACAAAAGTTTACTTTAAATTTCGCTCCCTAGTGAATATTCCAATAGTACTTCTCATTCCCCTCGTTTTGAGTACGCCGGAGAAGCGCAGACACCTTTTAAATACTTTACGACGAGATAACTGTTTACATTTTGAATGATGTCTGCCATTCTGCAACGTTATGTTTCTATATTCCGGCTTCTCACTTGGGATACCACGAGTTTTGTAAGTATCTCCCACTTTAGAAGATACATATTATATTATTATACATATATTTTGCACACAGCAGGTTTTTATTCAATAGTAATCAACGCAAGACAGGATCGAAGTTCATTCTTAGGTCGACCTCAAATGCGTTGCTACCTCTGAGGACCAAGTTGGAACGTTAAGTATGTCTCCCTGACCACACCCTTCAAACCAAAACACTGCAGAAGGTTTTTATATTATAACATTAAGGTAGCAAACGAGCATGCAGGTCACCTGATGGTAAGTGGTCACTGCCGCCCATGGACATCTGTAATGAACGCAAGACATGATCGAAGTTTTTTCTTAGGTCGACCACAAATGCGTTGCTACTCCTGAGAACTAAGTTGGAACGCCTCGATTAAGTGTATATCCCTTATTACTTCAAACCAGAATACAGCAGTAAAAACATTGCTGTTACAAGGCGTATATGGTGCCTTCGCAGTCGAACCACGAAATATTTTACCACCATCAACTACCGCAATCGGTCAATCAATGTATACGGGAGGTATTAAAATTAGGAGTTATGAAGTTAAACTGCAAGTTTTTATAAATAAAAACTTGCACTAAAAATGAAGCTAAAGTAATTCGATCATACAATACAATATTATTAGTATTAATCTAATATAACTTAATTGTGACTTAGGCGAAATCTTCTCCACAAATTAGATCGTCTCTTAAACTACTGTATATGCTTCATTTTATGTCTACGTAAATTCGACCATATTTCCTCATATCGTCGCAGGCTTGATTGGCTTGCTATTCGTGAACGTAGACAGTTTCGAGCACTTAATACACTATTTACTATTCTTTTTGATCCTGCTTCTCCAGAGTACCTGAAATGAGTAAATTTCAGTATCACTTTTTGTTATAAGAGTGTTACACAAAATAATTTCACAATATAAAATAATTACTAAGCCTCTTAAAGTAATTTGATAACATTTAATAAGAAGTCGAACAAACCACGAAATGTTTTCAGTATAATTATCAAGTTCGGCTCATGTAGGTATGCCATGTATGCGCCTTACGAACTTAAGCGCGAAAATTTTCCTCATTAGGGAAACATTGGGCGTTTCTAGTAATTAAACGAATTTTCCGTCCGCGCCTCCATAGTCCAGAAGATTCAGTTGGTCAACCGCAGTTTAACTGGACGCGCTAATCATAACTATAACATTCTCTAGTTTAATTATAAGAAGATATCATAGGCACATTTCAAAGGCTTATACTAAAAAACAGGCGTCATGAAATGCCTTTGATAATAATATTTATATGTTGGAGTATTTATATTATTATTTTGTATATTTAAAGCATATGGTATGTATTATATTATTTATAGTATGTATATTATTTATAATTATGTTATATGCCTACCGCAAATTCTCGCTACCTACCTGGGGTTGACTGGCGGAGAATGCCTCATGGAATTAAGTTTGTACAAACTTTTATATTTAAGAAGTGATGGAACAATAAATCCAAATAAAATAAAAAATTAACGCTTTCACACTCATAGTGGGGACACTAGGATTGCCTGCCTCGCTGGGAATCGATACCAGGGCCCTTTGAACGGCAGCCCAGCATGGTAATCATTGCGCTATTCGGGTCGTCAAATAAATATATAAGTAAAACAAACAATCAAATAAGTAGTTCTATTTCGGACTATAATAAAGAGTAATAATTCGTATACGCTTAATAAGTTATTTATACTGTGGCTCAAAACAAAGAAAGCTATTCGGTGCGGGTGCGCGCAGTTATTTATTAGAATAATTAATAGCTTTAAGTATTTATTCGCATTTAGTCATAATCATATTGCAATTAATTTCCGGATGGTAGTACTATGATCATTTGTTGTCCCTTTTTTGTTTTCTATGTTACTATTAAGTAATTGTGGAATAAATGTCGAAGTACCGTAAAACAATGCGTTGATTCTAATAAATCATTCATTTTCTCTGTACGTGATCTTATTTGTAAATCTTTTGAGAAAATAAAGTTCTTAAACCATAACCATAAACCATAAATCGGTGTGTTCAGCAAAACCACATGTCACACAAATTCTGCATTCAACGCCGAAAAACTACTCGTTGTTCCTTTGGAACGCCCTGCTTCCGAAAAAGGGCAGTCCGTGCAGGCACTCGAAGAAGGAATTCGTCGGTGGTAGAAATATTATAAAACACTACAATATTATTTTAAAATTAAGGAATGTTATATCGAATAATATCTTCTCAGTCAGATCAGTACATTAAAATACGTCGTATGAAATAAAAGACTTTTTATCGTTGTACCTAATCTTTTAAAATATGTTTCGCCTTTCTTTAGAATGGCTTAAGACATAACGGTTTTGTTCAGAAAGTTTCGTTACACACTTTAGTTTAGACGCTTGAAAAGCCTCAAAGCTAACCTTTACAACAGCATTAAGTATTCACACAGCAATAAGCGAAGCGAATAAATTATTGAGCGATTAGCCGTTTGTAAACTGGATCAAAGAATGACGAAATCTTAATGTGCGGAAATTTGAGACTGCTTCACAAAAGCGAACTGAGAACATAATTCACCATAAGAATTAATAAGGCGCAGATGAAACGCGCTTATACGCGAGTAATTATGAATTAGTAATTTGTAGCTACATATTGTAACAAAGCTGTGGTCGGATTCAATTATGTTCAAAAGGCAGAGTTGCTAATGAAATAATCTAATCTGCAAAGAAAATTGCAGTAGCTATTAGTAACCAAAAAAGGGTAGAATAGGAAAAAAATAATCTAAACATACAATAAATCTGTAAGTGATTAACATCTGTACATGGAAGCTATTTTAGGGGTCTTTATTTAATGAATAGAACCCAATTTTTTTATTTTGTCTGTTTGTCTGTGCGTTTGTGCACGCTAATATCTCTGAAACGGCTAATCCGATTTGAATGCGGTTTTCACTGTTGTATTGTAGTAAGCTAAACATTTAGTGTTTATTTATGAATGAAAATGTTGTGGAACGGGGACGGGACGGCGTGGCGGTACGGAGTGCGCCGGATCAACTAGTTCAAAATAATTTCCTTTATATTGGGTGCTTTTACGGGGTACCGACAAATTGTCAATATGTCACATTTTATTGTATATGTTTTCATGTCTGTTCTTCGAGTATGCCGGAAAGACTGTCTTTATAAAGTTTTGTATGATTATTAAGCATACTCAAAATTGTTTACTTAATAAACTATGTCGGAACCGAAATCGGATCGGAACCGGAATCGTAGACGAAGACTGAAGAAATATGCTATATGCTTTATTAGCAGAATAATTTATATCCCTTTTTACGACAATTAAAAGAAACCAGTACCCACACTACACACGGAACGTCATTTTAATACTGAATCTAATCTAATACTGAATTAATGACATTTTGTGTAGTCAAAAAAAAAAGTCGCGAATTTTGTATAAAATATAAATATTTTGCTAGTTGAAAATTTCAAGAAATACGGCCAATTTTTGATAAATCGACCACCAAAAGCTTCGATTTAAAACTGTTGCAAACGAAACCGATATCGGAGGTGTAAATCGAAAAACACGAGATTTCTACTTTTTCAAATTGGTTTCCAACATCCCTATTATATATTATATATATATATATATACAACAGGCTATTGAGACGAAAGTTTTACCGTGCGACTTCACAAAGGTGTATAGGCAACCTTCGAAAACGACTTGACAAGGTTGCCCATACCGCCTTGCAATAGGCGAAGCGAATAAATTATTGAACGATTAGCCGCTTTGTACACGAGAACAATGACTCACGAAATCTTAATGTCGCAGTGTTTGACTGCTCCACAAAGGCGGATTGTGAAAAGACGTTGCCTTAACGTTTGATGAGGCACACAGATTAAAAACCTTTCGATCTTTACGAAAGATTGTAAGTTTAAACTGTGTGGAGGGATTTTAAAAATATGCGGTTATTGAAAACTTGTTTTAAATTAAAAATTAAGACAAATCTTTTATGTATAAAATAAAAATAGAAAAAAAAACTGTATATAAATTAATCTGTTTCATCGCGACAAAGCAACCAGAATATTTTTCTTCTTAATTACATAATCATGGATAGTTTAACAAAAATGTTAATGAGTTAAAAAAAAACTCAGAAACATTTGTGTGTGCTGCTTGAATATTGGTAAAGTGAAAATTTTATCGATATGTTTGTAACTCGGTTTGTCCCCGCTATGTATATATAGGATAGTATTAGGGTCAACTAATGATGACAACTTCAGTCTAGTCGATTTAACCGTAGTAGTAACAAAAACCGTATCAATGATGACTTCGAAATCGGAGTCAAAAAATGTAATGTATCTAATTTATGATTTTTAAAACTACATTTATAAATTAACAATGAAATGTTTTACTAATTTATAAATTGCTAATTTATAATATTACGTAATTAAAAACCTAGTGCTGTTATAATACGCTAATAACAGCCCTGGGCGTCATCGGAAGAGTAGGTATATAGTATAGCTCGGAGATCGGCCCGAGTTAACCTACTGTTCTTAGAGTACTGTGGTACAAAGCCAACACAATGGTGTAACGGAACTATACGCTGCTACTAGGAACTGAATCGCAACGTAAACAAACGTATTGTGATTCTTTCCCACGCATTAGGGAGAAGTGAATCAAGACTCAGGGATTATTTTTCGCGTCGCTCAGACCATGATTATATTACACGTGTTTATATTACATATTGAAGGTGATAGAACGTTTATCGGTTCGACGATTGAGGCACGGATATCAACGTATATGTCGCCGACGTAAGAAGGAATCTCGATCCTCTATTAGGTTTTTACAGATGTCCGCGGGCGGCAGTGACCACTGACCATCTGATGGACTGCATGCTCGTTTACTACCCCTCAGTTATAAATACCTAAATAAGATAAAGAAAAATCTACAAAGAATTAAAGCCTAAATGTGTGTTGAAGAACTAGTTGAAATATACTAAACCCTAGTGGGTTAGGATGAAGGTGTTGTCTATCACTATTTGACTAGTTTTCATTGCATTTCTAGACATTAACGTTACAAACTTACCATATCCTCGGACCGTGTTTCCTAGTATAGTGTCCGCAACCCGTTCCAGCCACCACAAACTAATACCAGTTGACAAGGGCCCGCAAACAGCTTAGCGACCGCCCTCGTCAAACGTTTAAAACAATGGATTACCTAGCTTTTGTCCCTTTATCTGGTCTCGAACGACTTTATTTTCGCACGTTGAATAATCGTCGACTGTTCGTGGCTTATTCGCGAAATTTCTGATGAAATATGCCCGTTTGAATGCACAAAGGTACGAATCGTTTACGTTTATTTGTCCGAATATGCCATCAATATATTTATTGCGACGATAATGCGTCTGATTTAATATTTTGTACCGGTTTAAATATTGGTCGAAACGTACAATGTATCATTTTATTGGTTTTGACTGTATTGTTGAATATATTATTATTGCGTTTTAATGACATTTATGTAACAAATTACTTCGCTCCATGGTGCCATAATTATGGCGCATTTATTTTGTATTAACTTACAATAATGACGCAGTTTAATTATCAGTCATTGCGAACCTTTAGTGTCGGTAAATATTGGTTATAGAAAATTATAATATACTAGCTGATCCGGCGTACTTCGCATCGCCTCAGAATCATATTCCTGTCCCTGTATTGAAAAAATACATACACATACAAATTTTCATCGGTTCGGTAAAAAGGTCGATCTGTCCCAGAAATATATTTTTGAAATTCCTAAACAAGTTGAACTTTTGGCATATTTAAAAACATGGAAAGATGTATAAATCAGTATGAAAAAAAAATTCAAAATTTGAATTTGAATAGGTGTTAAAAATGGAGGTTCATACAACAATTCCAGACGACAAGTCGCGTCGTGGACCTTAAACGGACCACCCTAATGTTCTACTAGCTGTCTTAAAAAGGGAAAGTTAAGCCGTTCAGAATTCATTTGTCTGTACCGACGGCTCTGAATAATTCAGTCGAATACTTTTTCTCTCCGACAAAGAGCAGAATAATTATGCCGATGGTAATTTTTGTTCATGAGGAATGGTTTTAAGCTATTCAAGGTTTAAAAAAAACTAAAAACTATACTGTTCCCAGTCTCTGTTAAGGCTTCAGCGCTTAATTAGCCGGAAGGGGAGAAGGATTTATTTTTTCTCATCCCTTTTCGTTTGTAACAGAATGCTTTAGTTGGTAGTTCTTATTCATGTGTGTATCGCTCTCAAGTGATGGAATATATTATAAATACGTGAAGCAAAAAGTTTAGGAACGATGTTTACTTTTACACGAGCGAAGGCATTTCAATTTGGCACAGTTAAACTTTATGCGGGGAAGACGTTGCGAGACAATATTTTATATACTAATACATTAGAGATACATTAAATTAGTAAAAGAAACGTGCGTCAACACACGTATATCTGTTATACACGGAACGTGAGCATCGGAATTGAATTAATGTCGTTTTGTGTAGTGAAAAATATTTTTAATTATTCTATAGGTACAAAAGTATATATTTACAACTGATAATTCTGTGATATACGGTCGATTTTTGTCGACCGCTAGCTAAACATAAAACGTGAGTAACCGTTTTACAGAAAAGTTATATGTATTACTTATCATGACAATAAAACATGTAGAATGCAGGTATCGTGGGACTTGTGTCAGTTTACGACTTGTTAACAAAAATCAATACATAGGTGCATATATTTAGTTACATTGCTTTAATTATACAATTAGGTAATGCAGATACATATATGTGTGCGTTAATTTTAAAGGACGGTAGGTTGCACTCTTAACACAATTAAAATTAATAATTTTCAAAAATCTAGGAATAATTAAATATGGATTTTTTCTCGCAGCAGTTTTGATCCAGCTCAGCTCAACATTGATCAGAGCCATCATTGGTAATTGTTGAACTATAACGGGAAATCTAAATTATTTTTCTTTTGTGAGGTCTAGAGAATGGTTTTATCGTAAAAAAATCCACTCGCGGAAAAGGTCTTAAATTCTAAACGAATCGGCAATTAGCATTCAACAAATTCAATTTCCTTTTTGCCGTCGACCTAATTAAAGACGGTTAATTTTAATCGAACAGACCGATAATTTTGTACCATTAATCTTAGTCAATTTGTAACCACTGATGCAAAAGACCAAAGACATAAAAAATAGACCGACAATACAATACTTTCGTAAGAAATCCGCTTCAACTAATTTTTGCGGGGGCATTAGCGTGCAACGTGAATGAAAATTAAAAGGAAAGAGACATTTTGTCTCGCTTGCGTAACCACGACTACGCTTCGTTTGGTCTCGGATTCACTTTATATAGTTGCATCACTTTCTCAACTACTACTACTACTCAACGTTGCTGTACAACTTATTTTAATTAATCAATAAACACCTTTAAATACCACTCACTTGTCATAAGTAATATTAGCTTGCTTTGCATCCCTGTTCGGTTTTTACATCACAGAACAATTAGGCATTATTTAACTTTTTTTCACAATTCTTTGTAATGTTTGCTGTTCGTTGGCCGATTGTACGCTGAACAGACGTTTGCCGCCGATTTGCGAGCAGAGGGTATGCGGCCGATGCGTGGTTCGAGGGGAAAACATAGCGGGCAAGCGTATTGTCGCTCTATGTCTTATAATGCCTTTACAACAATTCGTTCCATTTCGTCTTCTGCTTTTTATAAAAAAATATATAGCAAAGAATACAGTCCGTCTGATGGTAAATGGTTCCCCTAAATATGAAGTTAACAAAAGATATAAATGTAAATCAAGAGATAATCCTGTTTTTGATCAACTCACTTATGCACTGGTTTGTCAACAAAACTGGCAGTTTGCGTCATTTGTACTTTTTATCGAAATATAATTGGTTTATAAAAAGTTGCATGTGTGGATAAAGACCTTGGAGGGACGTGCATTTCTAGACTAGATCTTCTATCTATACCTAAATAATTAAAAGCGTTCTCTAAACGGTCTCTAAATTAACCAACGGACTGCAAGTACGAATTAATAATATATCAGCTACTGATCGCCGTTCCAGACGTAGAAGAGTATACCTTTGCCCGATACCATTAAAACTTTCGAGCTGATTCACTATCCAGTTCCGGAAGAAAGTTGTTATCACTTACCGCTTCGATCTTTTCATTTATCAAGCAGCTATCTTCTTTTTGTTCTGCAGATTTATTGATAGGATGGAGTGCGCCAAGAACTTCTACACATAAGTGCTCACAAGCGCAGTGATAGTCAATTGTTTTGTGAGTCTATGCTATCTAACACATACTAGCCCATACTAGGCCATACTATCCATACTATTCATATTTATTATGGATTAGAGTGATCCATAATATACTACTAAATTTGTATCAAAATATTAGACACAAGAAGGTAGAGTAGTTTTTATTCCGGAAATCATTAATTAATAGTGGATAGGAGGGTGGGTGTTTTTCTATATGAACTACAAATATTTCTTTGTTCACCATAGAACATTCTCTTAGTTTAGATGATATGATAGTTACCACATGAGACGTCGGAGTTGTACCAGCTTATTTATTTGTATTTCTTAATTTAGGTTCCGGGTTCCATTCCCAGATAATAATGAAAAGGATTGATATCCTTTTCATTATCTTCTGGGATCTGATCTGTGATCTGATGATCACTATAGCCCAATCTCAGAATCAAGAAGAAATTTAACATGCATCTAAATACGTTGTCTGTCAGTGTTTTTGTCTAGGTATGCATGTATCGTAACATGCGAAGTTGAGTGGTAAGCGGCTTTGATAACCGTAGACCTACATTGAAGTTTTCTAAACATAATACTTTATCTTACCCACATATCCTGCTTCAAAATCATATGGTATAGCGCTGACTCCACCAAAAAGTGCCTTGCCGAGCCAAAATAAGCTCGATATTAACACAAACACTCCCACTAACCGACAAGAGGCCGAGAAAATATGATGACATTAACAATATTTTCAAATCCAACAACACGTTGGGAAGGCGCCGGTGAGTGGAAGAGAATAATGTTAGGAGGAAAGAGGGTTCCGTGAAAATTCATACTAATTTAAAAACGCGAAAGTAACACTGTCCTTCTGTTACGTTTCACGCTTAAATCGCTGAACGAATTTAGATGACATTTGGACACGGAAGGATAGGGTAATTTTTGTCCCGAAAATCATAATGAATGTATTTTTACATCGGAATCGCCCAAGATTGTGTCTTCTACTTTATAATACGGGCAGAGCCACGGGAAAAAGCTTGTAATAAATATAAGCACATTGTTAAAGTTTTATTTTTGGAAGTAAGCATTGTGGGAAATTTTGACGTAGTATCGACAACAGGGGCACAGGTGGACTGATGACCTAAGGAAGATAGCGTGATGCCCCTTAATTTAGAGGGCACAGGACCGGTTGGAGTGGCGCAAATTAAAAGAGAACCCTCCTTTAATTTGCGCCAATTTAATTTAATCCAGTAGTGGATCTACAACATCTGACAGAAAGACTTAGCAGTTGTTCTCCAGGTGGCAAGTGAAGAGCTGATCCTTCTTATTTTTTCGTATTACTTTGAGGTAGCAACCGAGCATGCGGTCCGTCTGATGGTAAATGATCACTACCGTCCACGAGCATCAGTTCGTTCAGGTCTAAGGGTAACTTAGACCGGATCGAATACTTATTGGAGGTCGATTACAGAGCGGTATCTTGTGCTTCGCACGTAGTGACTCCGGAGTCGTACCACGAAATTCCACCACCTAATTATCCGGGAAGTAATTCACTGTTCGTGCAGGAGCATGCCTACACATGACATGTTCACATGTCTGCAAGGCAACATGCACAACTAAATTCGGGTGCATGGTAGCGAAATGGACTACAATACAATGTATAATCATTCATTCGCTGTATTTATCTACCTCTGAACCTAGTGCGTTAAAAGCCGATGGATTATATATGTGTGACGTCCATGTGTTTGTATATATGAAAGTATTTGATGCTTGATTCTTGATCGTATAATGAATAA